>PITB01028022.1:0-19545 GCA_004024585.1 Paradoxurus hermaphroditus
GCGCCGTCCACACAGGCCCTGTCAGGACTGCCTCCTGGTCTTGGGACGCCCCTAAGTCAACATTTCCATTTAACAGAGGAGGCAATCGGGATGCAGACAGGGTCAGTGACGTCTAGAAGGCCACTTGCTGGTCAGTGAGAAGAGCGGGGCCTCGAACCCAGGCTGTGCACCATGGCATCCCGAGCTGCCCTGTCTCGTGTCAGGGCTGTGGCGGCAGTGGGGTGGTCGTGAGAAGCCTGGAGAGGAAGCTCGAAGCCCTGGCTGGGCAACCTCCGCCCCTCAGTGGCTGGGGGAGTTCTGCCCTGCATTCGGGTCAGAGGCACGCTCTCCCCTCCCCTCCCCATGCCCTGTCTCCTTCCTCCTGGCCTCAGTGACTGAGGGGACTGCCCGCCCGGAAGCAGGTGAGCTTAGTACGGAAAACCCTTGTGTTGGAGTTAGAAAGACTTGGGCTTAAATCCTGCTTTTGCTGTGTATGGGCCTCAAGGGCTTGGGGCAGCCACTACCCTCTCCTGGGGTTCGGTCTGCCCCTTTGCGAACGGGAGAGAGTAACGTCTTTCTCAGTGGGACTGTCTGAGGACCCTGAGGACAGGCCCCACCTCACACAGAATCTGCCTTCCAGAATCACCTCCTCTGCCTGAGAGCCTCTGCCCTTCACTAAAACCCCGACTTCATCCAGGTGTCGGGAAGAAAGCGCCAGTGATCAGCTTTTTCATACTGAGTTGTGAATGTCTGCCACCCGCTTAGCCTTCCCTGGAGAGAGAAGAAAGAACATTCCTGGCTTGCTGAGGCTCGTGGCCTGGAAAGGCCATAGGAAAACCCAGGACTCAGGTTTCCCAGCCCAGCGTTTTCCATCGTGGGGATAAGCCGACAGATGGTCCTCCCGCTCTGCACTTTCTCCTCAGTGACAGGAAAAGGAGCACTCCTCAAATGCAGGGCTTCCTGGTTGGTACTTTTCCTGCGCCCTGACTCGCTCTGCTGCCCGCCCCCTCCCAGCCTAGCCCCAGTTCAGGCATGTTTGCCAGGGTCTGATGGCTTCATGTCTCTCCCTGCCAGCAGGGGCTCCTCCTCCTTTGGAGGGAAATAGGATCCACACTGGAAGCCAGAGCGGTAGAGAAAATGAAACGATGTGTTGATGGGTTCGATGGGTTGATGGGTTCGTGTGTCTGTGTCCCTACCGGGACCAGGAACTCTTTTCGGTGGCCCCAGTCCCGAGCCCAGTGCTCATCCTTCCCACTCCCCTCCTCCCTCCCTCCACCCCAGATACTCAACCCTTCTTTCTATCCTCCAACAGAGTAACCTCATTCTCACCCCAGGGCCTTTGCACTGGCTCTCCCGCTGCCTGGAATGCTCTGGCTCCACCTGACTCCTCACCATTGCTCAAATGTTACCTGCTTAAAGACGCCTCCCCTGACCGCCTTGCTAAGGTAGAATCCCCTCCCCACCTCCTCCCCGTGCAGCCTCTCTTGTCACAGCGCCCTGGGTTTTCACGCGGCATTCGTTCCTACCGATAGCACGTCCCTGTCTATCGCTACTGCTCTCCCGTTCGTCTACTTGCTTATCGTTCCCTTTGAGCAGAGCTCTTGGCTTCTTGCTCCCTGCTGGGTCCCCGGAAACTAGCAGGGCGCACGTACGAGGTGCTCGGGAAAGGATGGGGTCACGTTAGGCCTGGAATGAATGGACCCGAGGGTCCTCGAGTCCGCCCTCCTCACTTTGCACACGAGCAAACAGAGGCTCAGAGAGAGGATGTGTGCTCCCCGTGGACGCGTACCCGTGGAAGAAGGAACCCAGCTTGGCTTGTTTGGGAAGCAAGTGCCTTCAGGGCGGTGACGCCCGTGTTCGTGAGCCGCCAGCCAGGCTCCTGCCTGTTTCCTCACTGGAGTCTGGGCCCCGGCTGTGCTGGGGTTTGAACTTCCCACCCGCGGCGCTGACGCAGATGTGGACGGCGGGAGCCTCCGGCACCACGTGATGGGGGGGTACAGCTGGCCGCCCTGGGGATCTGGGTTCTGGGGCTTTCTCTTTGATGCAGGCCTTCTCGTTCATCTGCTTATCTCTTGAAGCTCTGCCGTCTCCCCCACTGGGGCCCACACTGCCTCCCTTCATCCCCCCAGGGAGCCCCACCCCGCTGTGAAGGGCAGAGGCCGCCTCCCTGGAAGTCAGGGAGGCCAAGGGGCCTTCTTATGGGAGGGCGGGAATTGCGGCTTCTCAGCCCAAAGGGAGCTTCTGTTCTCTTCCGAAAGCAACGTGACGGCCCAGCCACTGTCCAGGGTTGAGGGCAAAGTGGAAGTGCTTTGCGGGGTCAGTGTGTGTTTTAACGGAGGCACACGTAAGTGTACACACTTGCACATGTATGTGTACACACTCGCACACACGGATCGTACAAAGGCTCTTCGGTGAGGACAAAAGCTTCATTTCAGAAAGGCAGCGCTGCTTCCTGAGGACTTCGTGGGTTGGAAACTTGGCCTCGCTAATTCCCTAGGTGACCCCGGGCAGGTCCCCCCATCTCGTATTGTCGAGGGGATCAAACGAGTCAAAATTCCTAAAAGCGCTTAAAGCAGTGGCTGGCACAGGGTGAAGATTAGAGAAGATATATGAATACCGGCTACTCTTACTGCAGAATCGGAAAGAGAGGAAACGGTTTTCCCCTGCTACGAGTGGAAACCTCGTGTTGAGGGGCAGAGGATGAGCCAGAAAGAGCAACGGCCTGGAACACCAGGGGCCCAGCTGTGAATCCCAGCCGGGCCCCTGGAAGCTGTATGACTCTGGGAAGGCTGCTTCTTCTCTCCGGCCTCAGCCTGCTCATCTGTAAAATGGGGGCGGCAAGACCAGGGTGGCCGTGACCGTGTGACGTGTGGGCGTGGATGTGCTTTAAAGACCGTCCCGGCCCAGACGATGGCCGGCCTCACTGCGGAGAGACCAGGGGCTCACGTTACCCAGGTTGAGCTTGGTGCAGTTCCCGTGGGTCACTGGACACTTGTACACGTCGCCCGTCTTCTGGTGGCCATTGGTTTCCAACGGAGCGCCCACCACCAGCCTGGGAAGGAAGAGAATACAAGTGAAAGACCGACCCTCGAGGAGGTGCTCCTTCCTGGCCAAGGATGGGACCCGGAGGGCAGCGCTGAGGGGAGGAGGGGGTGGGGAAGGTGAGAGGAAATCCCGGAGGAATAGCCACATGCAGACCCCCCAACGTAGACCTTTGTCTCTCACGGAGAGGGACACTGGGTATTCAGCCATGGGGTGTGTGACCTACTCCGGGTCCTTGCCAGGATCTAGAGATACAGAGATGAAGACCACATGGGGCCTGTTACAAATGAGATGGAGGTAGTCCTTGGGAGAAGAGGTCGGGGCAAACATCACGGAGGAGGCTTGCTTGGGCTGGGTCTTAAGGGATGATTATGAGTTTGCCAAATGGGGGAGGGTGGTAATGGTGGTCGTTTGGCAGAGGAAGGGTGACTTTGGAGTCAAGGAGTCATGACTGTGTGTCAAGACCACCCTCCACCGGTAGTGATACATTCCTCACTTTATATGACAGTCTTTCAGCTGGTGACCCAGGGGCTGGGGTATGGTGCCGAGTGGTCATTCGTGGCCACCCCGAGAGCCACTAAAGTTTTGCTCGCAGTGGGCAAGGCAGCCAATGGGGCCAAAAGGCGGCCAGGGGCAGCCACCCAGCTGCGGCCTCTGCCTTGAACCTGTGCCTTTGTGACCTTATTCGGAAGGAGGGTCTTGGCAGGTTTTTTTTTAAGTTTTATATAATTTTTAAAGTTTATTTATTTTTGAGAGAGAGAGACAGAGTGCGAGCAACGGAGGGGCAGAGAGAGGGGAGACACAGAATCTGAAGCAGGGTCCAGGCTCCGAGCTGTCAGCACAGAGCCCGACGCGGGGCTCGAACTCACGGACGGTGAGATCATGACCTGAGCTGAAGTCGAACACTTAACCGACTGAGCCACCCAGGCGCCCCTTGGCAGTTGTAATTAGGGATCTCAAAATGAGGTCATCTTGGATTAGCCAGGTGGCCTTAAGTCCAGTGACAGGTGCTCTCAGAGGAGAAACATAAAGGAGAGACCCAGAGAGAAGAGAGAGCCATGTGTATAGAGAGGCAGGGCTACGAAGGATGCAGCCACAAGCCAAGGACGCCTGGGTCAACCGGAAGCTATCAGAGGCAAGGAAGGGGACGCTCCTAGGAAGGACGCTTGGAAGGATGATCCTTCCGAGGGAGCACGGCCCTGCCCCCACCTTGATATTAGATGTTTGGCCTCCAGAACTGTAAGAGAAGAGTTTCTGGCCGTCTAAGCCTTCCACTTTGTGCGGATTTGTTACGCACCCACTGCAAAGCAACACACCTTGCTTACACGCACACATATTTCGAGAGAATAGTGACCACTCGCGCCCGACCCGGGCAAGCCCCGGCAGTGCCAGGGAGAGTCCCGCTCAGCCTGGACAGCCCCCAGGCCTTATCCTTACAGCTCCCCCAAACCCCTTCTGTGCCTCATCTCCAGCTCACCAGAGAGCAGCACCATCAGGGCGGCCCAGAGTGGCCCAGGGAGGCAGCCAGAACCCCAGTGCGGACGTAAGATGCATCCCTGAAAGCAGGCGGTTTCGCTTCCACCTGCGCACACTGTCGGCGCCACCCGCCCGCCTCTGGCGCATCTGGAACCTTCTAGGCCTCCAGTCCTGTTCTCAGCCAGCAGCCGCCTCCTCTGCTCAGGCCCGAGCGCTAATAGCGGCTCAAGAACGAAGCCCTCGCAGGGACAGCTGAGGTGCCCCGGCTCACGCAGCCCTAGAAGTCTCCCGGACCCCGAGGCGCAGGCGGTAGACGTGGAGCTCGGGGGCCCAGGGGCAGGGGAGACACCAGCACAAGAAGATGGTTCTGGACCCCTGCTCTCCCAGCAGCTCCCCGCCCCTGGCGACGCTGCCCAAAGACGCAATCGTGTCTTCTGACTTACAACGGTGAGAGGGGACAGGCCCAGAGGTTCAGGCTCTCCAGACGCTTCCAGTGGTCAGATTACCACCCCCCCACCCCGCGGCCCTACTCCTGCCCACTTCTCGCTGAGATCGAGAAAGAGAGCGAGGTCTGAAGTGGGGGTTAACAGAGCTCTGTTTGAAATTAGAGTTTATGAAATAAGAGCTGAGGTTTCTCCCCTGGGAACCAGATAATGACAGATTCTAAATATATCTGCTTATTAAGCATGGCTATTTTTGACCAGCAGGAATTAATTGGACCCATAAAATCTGTTTGTCTAGACGACGTGATTTTTGGCTACTTAATTCTGTGAGCAATTGTGTGGTCAAGGCTGCTCCGTTCTTTCCAGCAAGGCAGGGCAGTGGAGAGAGAGAGAGAGAGAGATAGAGGAAGAGAGAGAGAGACAGAGAGATAGGGAGGAGGGACAGAGACACAGAGGCAGACAGAGACAAAGAGAGAGTGCGGGAGGGAGGGACAGACAGAGAGGGATGGAGGGAGGGAGGGAGCTATCAGGAGGTGGAGCTTTGGCTCCAGCCTTGCTTTTCTGGCTGCTCTAGTTTTCAAGGTCAGCCTGATATGTGACCATGTCTTCAAGACGAATGTTGTGACCAAGTCTTTCCAGGGGAAAGCCCTCACCACTGCCCGATGGTGAGTGCTTTCTGGAAGCAGTGCCTTGGAGGAACACCTTGCAGGGTGCCTCTGGGAGAACCAGGTGCAGCAGGCTCCCGTCTGCTTAGAAAAACCATCTCCACGTGTCTTCTAGGAAACACGCCGGCAGCCTGACAAGGTGGACTTCTCACAACTCTGCCCATTTTATGGAGTAGAACTTTGAGGCCTCAGTGGCCTGCTTGGTAGGGCCCCCAACACAGGGAGAGGCCTTTGGACTGGGATTGTAGGAGCCAGGTCTTCATCTTGGTTTGCTGTGTGGCCTTGAGAAGTCATTGAACTTTCCAGATCTCGGTTTTGTTGGCTGCGAAGCGGGGTTAGCCAGGCCTGGACTGTCACTGTGGGAAGTCAGAGATGTTACAAGTCGTGGAGAGACAGCGGGAACGTGTCCAAGTAAGACTGCGTCACGTGTCCTGACGATGGCCGGCGTGTAACAATCTGGCGGTTAAGCCCACCAGGTCTTTGTGACCCCAAACTTGCCCCAAGACCAGGCTTTGCCCTTCTCCAAGAACAGAGGCCAGCCCTACGCCCGATCTCCGTTCTCCAGCCCTGATTTCCTAGGGGGACGCTGGCATCTCACGAGGCAGCAGGGCAGCGCGTCCTGTCCCCATGTTACCGACGCAGAAGCTGAAGCCCTGGGAGGGCCCTGACCCAGGCCCCACAGTTCTCCTGGGACAGCTTTCTCTGTGCGTCCCGTGAAGTGAGGGCCTGGGTCAGCCCTCTTCACCGCTCTCGGGTCTTGGCATTACGTACGCCTGGCGGGCTTGAGGTTTTGAGGATATGATTCAATCTCACTGCGAGTGGGTAACTGCCCAAGCCCAGGGAAAATGTTTGCGTCACCACCGAGACCAGACAAATTGCTCCCGGGGTCTGGCAGCCCTGACCGTCCCCTGTGGCCTCAGCCTTATATAGGCATCTGCAGGCCCGGAGCCTGTCGTGCCTCCGGGGGCAGGACACCGATCTCTCCGGGGTGGGCCCCAGACGGCAAAGCAAACCCCAAAGGTCATGGTGAGCATCGGGCCGTTTCCACGGGCCGTGTGCTGTGACTCACTGGCTGTGGGCACCCGGCATTCTTCCGGGAGCAGGCCTGCTGTGGATGGGAGAATCGGGGGCAGGCTTCGGCCACAGCCCTGTGGGACCCCTCCTTGGAGGGGAGGCCTCGCCAGGGGAGAAGGAAGAAAGGTGTGGGGCTCCTTGGCTCCCAGCAGATCCTGGGCTAAGAGACGAGGCTCGGCTCTCCCACAGGGTCCCTGGGAACTCATCCTGACCTTGGTTAGCCTTGGCTTCATCCTTCAAGGCAATTTTAGTCTCTGAACTTTTAAAACGCACACCCCTGGGATGCCTGGGTGGTTCAGTGGCTTAAGCGCCCGACTTTTTATTTCAGCTCATTGCGTGATCTCACAGTTCATGAGATCGAGCCCTCCGATCTCACAGATCAAATACTCACAGATTTGAGAGCAAGGGGCTCTCCGCCAACAGTGTGGCATTTGTGGTTCTCTCTCTCCCTCTCTCTTTCTGCCCCTCCCCTGCTCTCTCTCTCTCTCTCTCTCTCTCAAAATAAATAAATACACTTAAAAAAAATAAGTAAAACGCATGCTCCTATCCGAAAAAAAGTAACACACACCTCCAATATGTGTAAATTTATATGTAAATTATACCAGCGTGAAACTGTCAGTCTGTATATTAAATATCAGTAATCTTGTTTTTTTTTTCCAGATAAAATATACACTTAAATAGAACTTGAATCCTTTTGTTTCTGTGCCCCAGTACACTGTCCTGCACATGCCCACCCTGGAGACCATCTCTTTAAGATTCGGCCAAATTCCCACCTACTCCAAGAAGCCCTCCCTGATTACCCCCCAGGCTTTGCCACATGACCTAGCATGTAATCCCTGCTGCCTGCTGTGGTCGGAGCGTTAGTGTTATCATTCCTCATCATTCCTCGAGGACTGAGATGTTCTCGTCTGCCTTGCTACACTAGCACTGGGTGGTCCGGAAGGCCTCGGTAAAGAGGTACCTACTGCCTGGGCTGACCTTCTGGCTGACAGTCCATGGCAGCAGGAGCAGCTCTGGGGGCTTTCAGGTTTGCCTCAGACCTAAGAGGAGTCCCAAGTTCAGTGTCTGGAAGAAGGTTTACTGAGGAATCGAGTATTGTCTGCGCAGAGAGGTTCAAAGGAGTGACCCAGCTTCCACTTAGAGTCAACGTTGCTTGCTTCCCTGGTCCCCATGTGTCTCTTCCCACAGTCCTCACTTTCGTTTGGGGTGCCAGGGAACCTGGCCCCGCTCCCTGTTCTAGGGGCCGCAGGCTAGGCCAGTTTTAGCCGCTGGCTGCAGTGATGGAGTCAGGGTCACCCCCATTGGAGTGAATTTCAGGACATCCTTTTGGACCAAAGAGTTCCTTTCCTCCGGATGCCATAGGACGTAGATACAAGCCCTGGATGGCTGACAGTCACCTTGCGGCGACGGGAGGTATGAGCTGATGCATGGAGAGGGGCAGGGCTGAGAGAGGCAACAAGAGAAGGAGCCCACGTCCTGATGAGACCGTGAAACGCTGGATCAAGCTCTCCCTGAAGCCAGAACTGCTGCTGGGCTTTTCCGATTCGTAAGCAGTACCTACTTCTTACCGTATAAGCCTGTTTGGGTTGAGGTTTCAGGTATTTATAACCACAGACATCTAACTAGAGTGCGTGAGGCCAAAACACCCCACGTAGATAAAAGTACCCTTAGAAATTCCATATATTACCATGCTACAAGAGGAACCTGACATCCAAGGCCACTGAGAGAGGGGCAGATTCATCTTCCTCAGCTCATGCTCTGTCTGGGGCATGAACTTACTTCGTCGTGCATGGTGGGTGGACCCTCAGACACCGTGTACGTTGTTTCTCACTGGTGATTTAACTGAATGCACAAAACCTGTCCCCTGGCCCAGCCTCGTGGGAACAGAAATCCTTTTGTTCTGTGTGCATCGCACTTAAAACAGCTACTTGCACAGGGAGCTCTGCGCTCCAGGTGTTTCCGGTTGCCTGGCAACGGGCAGAGCTGCAAGGAAACCGGGAGGCTCCTTGGGTCAGCCCCACAAAGGACCAGTGAGTCATCGGAAGCCAGAGCAGGGAAATGCTGGGTCTGAGGCCTCAGGGCAGACGGCGGCAGCACGGGACAAAGCACGGGGATGGGGTGGAAACCATGGGGGCAGGGGGCAGGGCTCTAGAGGGTCTGGGAAGGCAGGCACGAACAGCTTAGCTCCCCAGCAGCAGATGGGGTAAGCAGAGGCCATGGGCATGGACAGGCCATCAGATGCTTGGAGAAGAAAAGAGGAAACTTCCAACTGAAGGGCCTGCCCTTGGAGGCGGTCCTGAGCCCAGAGGCCCACACTGAGTGCTGAGGAAAGGCAAGATGTGGGTTTCAACCCCTCCCTGGGCAATCTCTGCCCCTCTCTGCAAGACCTGGGCCTCGAGTCCTAGGAAATCCTATCATGACCGATTTTTTTTTTTCATTTTAATGAGTCCCTTAAAAATTTTTTTTAATGTTTATTCATTTTTTGAGAGAGAGAGAAAAAGAGAGAGCGAGCATGAGTGGGGAAGGAGCAGAGAGAGAGGGAGACACAGAATCCGAAGCAGGCTCCAGGCTCTGAGCCGTCAGCACAGAGCCCGACGCGGGGCTCAAACTCATGAACCACAAGATGATGACCTGAGCTGAAGTCGGATGCTCAACCGACTGAGCCACTCAGGTGCCCCTAACGAGTCCTTTTTGATGCAATTAAGTTGCACTTGATTTTGATCACCAGGACAGCTTTGAGTCTGGAAAGGCAGTTAATATCTGAGGCTCAGAAGGTGGTGTGACAAGCCTGGGGAGAGACACTGGGACTCCAAGTCCAGTGCTCTTCCCAGCATTGTGAGAGAGGGGCCAGTTCAGACGGCCCAGCATGGAGAGGGGCTGTCCTCCTGGAGCCAGCTGGGCCGTTCCCCCAGGGGCCTCCTCTCCCCCCTCCCACCCGGCCTAATCCCTCCCTCACCTGTTCCTCTCTCCTGGCCCCCCACCCCCACTTAAACCCACCCAGGCCTTCTCTTCCATTTCTTTCCTGGCTTCATTTTCCTTTCCTGAAATCAGATAGGGGCATCAGGGAGGGCGGTCCGCTTGAGGAGCAGAGAGCTCGAGGGAACAAAGGAGAGACTATTCCTTTAGTGAGGTTTTTCCTCTCCCGCGCTTTGCATGGAAAATGCAATCTTCTCCAGCCAGTGCGAACATGGTGGCTAATGCGTTCAAGATGGGGCTGGGGAGGGGCTGAGTGCCAGGGCTGGGGGCCCTGGGGCTGCACTGGCTGGGGGCAGGGTGTGGAGGGAGAGCCCACCGGGGACCTGCCGGAGGGGAGGCGTTGGCACCTGCACGTCTTCCTGGTATTGGAGGGGCTCGTGGTTCCCTGTGGCTCGGACGCCTGGCAAGGCCTGGACTCCCGGGGGCCAGGAAAATGAAGCCCCTCCGTGCGCCGGCACATCCCTTACTCTCCCTGCCTCTGTACAACCCTCATCAGAGGTGTGCGTTAAAAACAAACACATAGACCGTAATTTTGTGCCAGCTTGACTGAGCTATGGGGTGTCTGGATAGTCGGTCAAGCATTATTCCAGGTGTATCTGTGGGGGTGTTTGGAGAGGAGATGACTGAGTAGACTGTCCTCCCTAATGTGGGCGGGCCTCGTTACAGCAGTTGAAGGCCTGAATACAACGAAAGGGCAGACCCTGGCCCAAATAACAGAGCATCCCTCCTGACTGCCTTAGAACTGGAACACTGGCCTTTTCTTACTTTTGGACTCTAATCGAAACAGCAGCTCTCCTAGGTCTCCAGCCAGCTGGCCTTCATACTGGAGCTACAATATCAGCACCTCTGAGTCTCCAGTTTGCTGATGTACCCTGCGGACCGTGGGGCTTGCCAGGCTCCATAATCACGTGAATCAACTCCTTATAACAAATCTGTATATATGTATGTGTATGTGTATGCACATGCATGTGTGTATATGTGTATATGCGTGTATATATGTATGTGTATGTGTGTATATGTGTATATGCATGTATATATGTGTATGTGTGTATGTGTATATTTATATATGTACGCATGTATATATGCATGTGTATGCATACACATGCATGCATATACATATATGTGTAGTATGCATATACGTACATGTGTATGTGTGTATGCATGTGTATGTATATATGTATATGCATATGCACGTATGTGTACATGTGTGCATGTGTATATGTATGTGCATGTGTGTGTATATGTATATGCATGCACGTATACATGTATATATGTACATGTGTGTATATGTGTGCACATGTGTATATATGTATATGTGTGTGTGTGTATGTATACACACATATACATACATATTCCAATGGTTCTGTTTCTCCAGAGAACCCAATACATTTACAAAGTGCTTGGTATGTTCCAAGGGTTTGACGTGTATTATTTGGTGCTGCTGACGATCCATGCTCTCATTCATTCACCGGACCATAAGCATTTCTTGAGCTCCTGCTAATACACCAAGCACTAGGGCCACCCTGATGAACGTGATGTCATCCTGCCTTCAGGAGGTCTCCAGAGGAGCCTACCAGATGAGACAGGCAGGTTAACAGGCCGTTACGACACAAGAGTAGTTCTCCAAGTGGTTCCTAGCAGCATCAGCCTCCCATGGAGCTGGTTAGAAATCCAACATCTTGGGCCCCACCCCAGACCTACAGAATCAGACGCTAAAGGGGGGCCCAGCATCTGTGCATTAACAAGCCTCCCAGGGGACACTGATGCACGCTCAGGTTTGAGAAGCATCCCAAGACATAGGGTGACCTGCAGCCCTAACTGGGCTCACGGCCCCGGATCCAGTCCAGAAAATCCACCGTCTTCACTGTGCCTGCTGACGCTCTATGTTGGCTCACTGCGGCTCACCTGCCTGCCCCCACTTTACCAGGGCGCCTCTGAATGCTGCATGGCTGGGTCTGTCACTTAGGGCTCAGCTCCCATGTCACTGCCCCCAAGGAGCCTTTCCTGACCCCCTGTCACTCCTGTCTCACCACCCTGCCTTAGTCTCTCATACATTTCCCTCTCCCTAAAGATGCCTCCTTTTTCTCCCCGGTCGTCATCATCCTTACCCCCCAGGAGAATGTGAGCTGCAAGGGGGTGAGCACCTCGTTGGTCAGGTTTGCATCTCTAGACACGCCAGCACCCACAAGAGTGCCCGGCACGGAGTAGCTCCCCCAAATACAGTTGTTGGATGAATTAGCCAATCAGCTGGCTCAGTGGGATGACCGGAATCCCAGAGCCTGCAATTTGGGGCCACTGACTACAGGCACTCTTTGGACACCTGTTAATCCAGCTGGGAGACAGAAACGAGCTCTATTAGAGGAGCCAGCACTGGAGACGAGGCTGTTAACTGTGCTGGGCCTCAGTGTTCTCATCTACCAAATGGGATGGCCCATACCTGGGCTACTAGTGTTTCAAGGCTGGTGAGTCCCAGACCTTGCTGGTCATCAGAGTCACCTGGGTTACCAGTGCAGGTTCCTGGGCCTCATCTCCAGAAGGTTCTAATTCAGTTGGGGATGGGGCCCGGGAAACTATTTTTAGAAGCTCCCAGATGTGCAGGCAGGATCGGGAGCACTCGTGTGAAGGATCTGCCGAGGAAGCCAGGGACGAGGCCCTGTGGATACGTGCAAAAGCACGTGCATCCCAGGAATTTTCATTACGTCTCGGGATCATGACCACAGCAACCTTCCTGACAGTCCAGGAATGCTTTTTGTCTTTTAATTTGTTTTGTTTCTTTTGGTCACAAGAAATACCTGCACAAGTAACGCATGCTCATAGCACAGACCTATGCAAAGTAGAACACGCGAGGCCTCCCCCTGCCTCCTCCCCCAGCCCTCTGCAGTAACTACCAGTAGCAACAGGGAGGGGTACAGAAAACCTTCCGGGCATTCCATTGAAAAATGGAATATTCTACATACATGGTTCTGTAGTGTGCTTTTTTTTACTTAATTGTTTTATACTCAAACAAGTTTCCAAGTCAGTATGTATCAATGCCACACTTAGACTGGTCCCTGGGGGCCCCTGCCCTGGCTCCCGCTCTGACCCTTCTCTGATTATGCCCCCTCCTATGGGGTAGGAGTCCTGGGGGGCAAAGGGGCACCCCATGTCCCCCCAGTCTGGGTACTGGGACTCTGAAATCTCCTGCCCAAGCAGCTCAGGACAGGCCTCTTCCCTGGATCTTTCTTTCTTTCTTTTTTTACGTTTATTTATTTATTATTTTTGATAGAGAGAGTGAGAGTGACAGCGAGCACAGGAGGGGGAGGGGCAGAGAGAAGGAGAGACAGAATCCCACGCGGGGCTCAAACTCACGAACCGTGAGATCGTGACCTGAGCCAAGACCGAGAGTTGGATGCTTAACCGACTGAGCCACCCAGTCACCCCTGGATCTGTCTTTCTGATGGTGGATCTCACCACTAATGGGGCTAGCCAAGGAGTGGCTGCTTGCTGGGGATATGCCGGGAGCTCGGATGTGCCGACTTGGGTGTCCACAGGCGCCAGGCCCCTCAATTACCAAGAGAGAGCTGGAGGCGGGAAGGAAAGACGGTGGGCCACGGACCAGGGCCTCCATGTGCTTTCTTGACCCAGGCTCCTCAGATGTTAGGGGCGGGTCTGGTACAGATGGACAATAAAGTTGGGCCTCATCTTTATACTGGCTCTCCAGTATACATCTTTATACAATGTTACACTTTTCTTCTCGGCCATTCTTGTACGGATGGATCCCTTTTCCTACTGATAGATCTGCACGTGCTTTAGAGGCGCCGACATGGCTCAGCGGTTGAGCATCTGAGTTCGGCTCAGGTCATGATCTCACAGTTTGTGAGTTCGAGCCCCACGTCGGGCTCGCTGCTGCCAGTGCCGAGCCCACTTTGGATCCTCTGTCCCCGCCTCTCTTGCCCCACCTCCCCCTCAGAAATAAACAAACATTAAAAAAAAGATGATCAGGTGCTTTAACAAAATGTTCCCCTGAACAGCCTTTCATCAATACTAACGAATAAGCCTCCGTGCCCAGAAGTCACGCGCAGCAATGCCAGCAGTGGGCACAAAGCCCTGCATGTTACGATGCCGGCAGGCCCTGGAGCCGGCCCTCGTCGTCTCGGGCACACGGCCTGCTGACAAGTATCATTACAGATGTTGACTTCACAAGCTTGGCTTTCTGCTTTGTTCCTGGAAACTTCTGGGTCCACCTCAGCTTACATCCAAACAGCATTTTTCGTAAGCTGCAGAAGAGGGAAGACTGAGGGGAGGTGACCGCAAAGGACGATCTCAACCCGCTGGAAGGGAACATGAGAACCTGACCCACTGACGGTGAAGAGCGGAGTGGCCGGCTTGTGCCATTTAGCTCGGCGCCCCTCCCCTTCATACACCCGGATGCCGGTCTCACGGGGCCACTTGTCCAGTTTTTCACCAGACCTCTGGAAGTTTCCTTCCTACCTCTGCGTGTGCAGTCCCCTAAATCCAAACTCTTGAGCCTGCCCCATTCCATCCACTCTTCAGTGCCTCTTCTTCCAGGAGGCCCTCCTTGATCTCTCAGCTGAAAGCTCTCTCTTAATTCCCATAAGGCTTTGTTTGTACCTGTCTTGTTGGTCTCTCTTTTTTTCCCCCTTTAGATAATTTGCCCCTAGATAGCAGAGAGAGAGAGAGAGAGAGAGAGAGAGAGAGACTCCCAACCACCTTTAAATTTCCCCTTCAGTGCTAGTCAAAGTACCTTGAACACAGTCTAGGCTTCGTGATTGTTTGCTGAGTGACTATGCCATGGGCAGCTGGAGGACACCACTCATTTTCCAAAGACAAGATGAGTCTTCACTCTGCTTCTCGGGGTGCGGCTAGGAGCTGAGCTCTTCAGAGTCCCGTCTGCAGATGGGTCACCAACTTGGGAATACCCTTGGCGTGGCGCTCCCCAGGAAGGCGGCCGTGTGACTTGGTCTCAGCGCACAGTGTAAAGACTGCCCCTCCCCCACCTTCTCTTTTCAAAATGTCCCAAGCACTCGCTTGTTCTTCCAAGTGGCGCTCAGAGTTCCTCCCTGCCCCCAGTCTTCTAACAGCTCTTTCCTCTGAAAGCGAAACACAGAATCGCCAACGGTTTGGGCAGATGTCTTTCGGTGGAATGTAGAGTTTCAGTGTTCTGGCAGGTGCTGGTCTGACAGCTCCTCGGCGATTACTTGGGAGCAAGGAAAGGGGCCTTGGAAGGAAGCGCCTGTTCTCTATCCTGGGCAGGCCCGTTCCCTCAGGTTCACGGTTCAAAACATGACTGGCACACACACCCAGCAGACCACCGCACCGCACCCAGGGCCTCAGGAGGCAAGCGGACCCGTTTGCCTGAAGGAGAAACTGAGGCCCAGAGAACGTCAGATGCTCCGTGTGGAGGCTGAGACGTAGCCGGAATGTACGTTGTTCCTACTGCGTGTGCCGCTCGCTCGGGCAGCCACATGCACCCAGGGAATGGAGAAGGGAGAAGAGGCAAAATAAGAGGTCACTTTCCAGTTTGGGGCCGGTTGACACGCTTATGGTTAATTCCCATCTACTCCCTGATGGGCTGAGTGACCTGGGGTGAGCCCCCTGCCCTCTCTGTGCCTGTGTCCTCACCTGTGAAATGAGAGCTTGGGCAAATTCAGTTCAGAGAAAAGAGTCACTAGCGCTTACTGTGAGCGGGGCACGGACGACTGAAAGCTGAATGAAGGAAGCACAGTCTGCACCCTTGATTTGATTTCAGTGTGGAGGACGGTGCTACGAGGGGGGCCTGGGTGTGCTGCGGCACAGAGGCCACTCATGCAGCCATCTGGGAAGCCTTCCTGGAGCAGGCAACTCCTAGATGGAGTCTTGCATGGCGAGTAGGCGTCACCCAGGTGAAGAGGGCCTGGGGCCCCCGGGGAGGAATGACGGCTGAGTCCTGATGGCGCCAGGCTCACGTGCGCGATTCTGATGCACCTGCCATGGGAAAGGCTTCCATGGGCCAGGGGTGGACCCAGTGACAGGCCAGTCCCTGCCTTCACAGAGCTGGGGGTGGGGCTGTCCTCACCTGGGCTCACGCCATTCATCCCCCTTCTTCCTCCCCACCCACGTCTCCCCGACACTCCAAATCCCCACCTTGTCCCCTTGCTTATGTGGAGAACTCGACCTAAAGTGGCCCGAAGCATAGACAGATGGTTAGAAGCCTACCTGCTGATTGGACTAACTCCCCTGCGCCCCTGCCCCACTTTCCAGGGTCTCTAAGTTCCTGCAACTGGCCACCCCCTTGGGTTCAGGCATTGAAGGTCGCTCTCGAAGTCAGCCCAGAAAGGAACTAACCCATGAATCCATGAGAACTCACAGACCACTTAAATCAGTGCTCCAGAACCTGGCCGGGCATCAGGCTTATCTGGGGACGTTTAAAAGTACCTCCAGAGATTCTGATTTTGCAAGTCTTGGACTGGACTAAGGAATCTGTATTCTTTTTACGTCTCTCACAGGCAATTCTGGTCTGCCACCTTTAGGAATCCCTGGATTCTATTATCAGGTGATCACCAGGCTCTGAAACAGTGGAAAGCAGGCCATGTAGGAATTGTGGGCGGGATGCCTGATCAAGAAACAGTTAACAAACGGGGCACCCGGGTGGCTCAGTCGGTTAAGCATCTGACTCTTGGTTTTGGCTCAGGTCACAATCTCACGGTTCATGAGTTCGAGCCCCTCATCGGGCTCTGCGCTGACAGCTCAGAGTCTAGAGCCCGCTTTGGATTCTGTGTCTCCTCTCGCTCTCTGTCCCTCCCCTGCTCACACTCTCTCTGTCTCTCGAAACTGAATAAACATTAAAAAATTTTTTAAACAATTAAAAAAAAAGAAACAGTTAACAAACACTACTGAACAAACATCGACATTCAAAGCACTTTGTATGAATAAGCAAGTAACCTAATGCAGGCATAAATGAATGCTTACGGGGGCACTTTATTAGGGGCCAGACGCTTCCTCTGACATTAATGCTAATCTCTGACATTAATCCTCACAACGAGCCTGTAAGAGAGACAGCGGTCCCGTTTGAAAGCTGAGGAAACCGATACACAGAAGCCAGGTGACTCACCCAAGTCACTCAGCTGGCAAAGGGGCAGCTCCTCGGCCTCATCCTCCCCGTCTCTGGGCAGAAGAGGGCAGGGCGCACAGAGGCCAGGGAGCCCTGAGTTGCATCAGCGATTTATTGGCCAGGCAGAATCCTTCGAAGTACTTTCCTTCTGGTTCACAGCTCAGATTTACTTCCCTCCTCTCCCCTCTGGATCGTCAGTAATGGCTCTTCTTACGACACTATTATTTGAGAGGCCATAAAGAAGCAAAGAGGCTGTAGACTCACTTGAACCACTGGAGGGTAGAGTCTGTCATTACATTTTTGGAACCCTCCTCCCCCTTGGGTTACAAAATCCCTGGCTCCGTGGTTGGGGAGAAGCGACCTCACTGCAGGGAGGAGGTGCCGCTGTGGAGTGAGGCGGCCACCGCTGGGCCAGGCCACCGTCCACCACCCACCTGCTGCCTCCCCTGCAGGGGGCCCCACTCCCATACCTCAGCTCCTCATCAACCCCTCCCATGTGGGGCCACCGTCCCCAGGCCCTTTGCCACAGAATGTCCAGCTTAGGGCTGCCCTGAGATTTAGCTCGGATCACAGCCTGACTTCTAGAACCATTCTCCCTTTCTCCTTCTGTGGATTTGTGCCAATCAGTGATGAATCAAAGGCGAGCCTGATCCTTGGGGACCCATGGCTCCCTTTCTCTCATTACTCTGTCTTTGCTCTTTATTCATTTCGTCCCCCCCTCCTTTACTATTTCTCTTAAAAAATTGTTTTTAAAACATTTATTCATCTTTGAGACAGAGAGAGAGAGAAAGAGACCCAGAATCTGAAGCAGGCTCCAGGCCCTGAGCTGTCAGCACAGAGCCTGACGCAGGGCTAGAACCCACAACCCATGAGATCATGACCTAAGCTGAAGCTGGACGCTGAACGGACTGAGCCACCCAGGCGCCCCTCCTTTGCTATTTCTCTTCATTGGCTTTTTCGACAACCCTCAACATCTGTCTGCATAATTGGCTCAGGGTGACTCATCACAGCTAAACCAGGAAGAAATGATTCAAGAGGCAAAGTGGGAAGGATTCAGGGATTCCACAGAAAGCAATGTCAAGAAACCTTGTCAAGATGGTCTCTGGTCAGTGACACGCCTTTGCCATCGGCCGTGTGTCTGAGGGTTGGAGCTGTGCAGAAGAGAAGAAGAGCCATTTGAACGAGTCTGGAATCCTGAGGAAGCCTTGGTTCTTCAGGAAGAAGTCAGGGAAAGCTAGAAGGAGCTATTCTATCCAAGTCTGGAGGAAATAAGGTTAAGGTTAAGTAGTGGCCCATCACAGATAAGATTAGTGAGAAAAAGCATATATAATACATTGATTTGTTTTTCTAATTGAATATAACCTTAGAACATGATTATTCCAATTGTGGTTTTTTTTTTTTTAATTTTTATTTTAGAAAGAGCAAGGGAGAGGCGCAGAGGGAGAGAGAGGGAATCTTAACAGGCTCCACGCTCAGAGCTCAGCACTGATCCTGGGATCATGACCTGAGCCAAAAATCAAGAGTCAGACACTCAACCAACTGAGCCACCCAGGCCCCCCGAATGTGGTTTTCAGTAAGGAGTTCTGTTTTTCACATTGTATATCCTGACCCTTTGGAAGCTCATGCTGCCCTGAGCGGTAACATCTACAGGGAGCCTAGATGATGGCCGGAGCCGGTACCGGGCCGCCTCGCTCCCCCTAGTGTCAGTTATGAGAATTGCAGATAAAGTGCCAGTGAGCAATTCAGAACCAGTCTTGAAAATTCAAACCTATGCAATTATAGAAAGACATTCTCAACACAGAGTGAGCTTCGGTATTACTTTGTTCTCTGATTCACATAAGGAACCTTCCCTCCCTGTCCTGCGCTGGATCTAGGAAGGACGTCGGGGTCCCAGAAAGAGCACTGCTGGCAGAGACCATGGGCCCCAGAGGGCGCTGGGAGGTGGTGGGTGGAGAGGATGCTGAGTTGGCAAATCCCTCTGACTTCTCTGAACTGCCCAAGTTAAATTTACTTTCTTTCATGGCGGAGACTTTCCTCTCAACGTTTCCACTACCCAGATCGTGCGTCTTACCCCGAAACCATGCAATGGTTGGCCCCCTGCCTCTCCGCACTCAGCACTAAGGTCCTTCCCAGCCAGAGAGGACCCGCCTGAGCTCCCTCTCAGGTTGACCAGTCGCCTCTGTGGCTGGGGTTACCTGGGCCCTCGCGCGCATACTGTTTGAGTCCTGGGGTTTCCCTGCGTGATTCTGGCATTAAAAAAACAAAAACAAAAACAAAAACAAAAAACAAAGAAGAGGGAGAAGGAGAAGAAAGAAAGGAGGAGAGGAAGAGAAAACAAGGCAAGAAGAGAAAAAAGCATCTGGAGGTGCGAGGAGCCTTGAAAACGTTTGCTGGCTGCCTCCTAAGCTGTGTCGCTGGTGTGTCTTCCAGGCCCTGAAGAGCCCTGAAGCTCTGCCAGGGAGGACCGCAGTCTGGATGGCCACTGCTCGGGCCCTGTGGGGCTCACGCTCTGCTTGTGTGTGTGCTGCCTGTCAGGGTCTGCTGGGTGGCTTGGCCTGGGGACCTGAGCCGACATCCACCCCTCTTCCCGCAAGCACAGTTTCTCTCTCTCTCTCTCTCTCTCTCTCTCTCTCTCTTCCTCTCTCTGGTGCGTTGGTTGGTTTCATCCTACCCTGGGCTTTGCTTCTGTAGTGATTTATCCTTTAACCAGAATGAGTCATGGCACCGGATTTTACTTGTTCCAAGAGAAAATAGCCGAGGGTATTTGTGTGCTGCGGCATTGGGAGCCTGCTCCGGGGGC
>PITB01028023.1:0-19122 GCA_004024585.1 Paradoxurus hermaphroditus
TTGTCTGCCTTTGATGCTCTGAATCATACCACATCTAGTGAGTATATTTGGGGCCTAAGTATTTTATGCAGAAACACCGGGGCCCTGATTTCCTTCTCTGCATTTCTGCTGCCTTCACTCAGGACACAGAGGAGGTTCCACTGAGAACCACACCGGGTCTCCTTTCTCTTCCCTCTGCCCAGCACTGACTCAGCAGCTGGGAGGCTCTGCCAGGGTGTCAGGAAGCTGCACCGTCCTGGGGCAAGACTGCCAGGAGCAGGGCTCCACCGGCAATCCCGATGACCTAGGCAGACCTCGGCAGCCGTGTCCTCTAGCATGCGTGACCAGTCTGGCTGGGAAATTTCTTGGGATCTCTCCAATTGCCCAGGCCAGCCTCCTCCCGACTCAGGTTTTCTACTTGCAACACGGTGAAGACTGGTTAATTTTTTTTCATTCCACCCGTTTCTACTCCTAGCCTAGCCGAACTGACCCTCGAGGCTGCTGGACCAATGGGTGGGCTCATCTCCACACAGCTTCCACCGGCATATGTCCGAAACATAGCTCTGAGCTGCTGTCTGCAGGAAAGTGGTCACCACCCACTTCTTTGGGTGCATCTTCCAGCCTCCTTTTCCCCCTCTGACCACCACCTGTCTCCTGGCACCCCGGACCCTGGCAGTGAATACCCAATGCTTTTACTACTTGGAGCTCCCTAAACACAACATGTGGTCTTCCCATTCTGTGCCTTACCTTGGGCTGCTCACTTTTTCCCACCTGCCTTTCCTCTGTACTTTAAATTCAGTTTAGTGGTCAATCATTCTAAAAAGCCTTTCCTGACACACACATATACCCCTCCTCCTCCAATGCTGATTTACGTCATCAACATTGATTTTTTTGTTTTTAGTACCCGTTTTCCCCACTCCAGTATGTCAGTCAAAGTCACCTCTCTGTTCCTGGGTCTGCACTCCGGACGTGGAATACACTGGGCACTTGGTTTATGCTTGTTGAACCCAAATGGCCTGGGGCAGGGGACGTCTTTGTGGTTCTTCTAGGTTTGCCCCCCTGGTAGATCCATGACTTCCTAAGTGACATCTTGTTCTTTGAGAAATAATGCCCCATTAGTGAGAAAACTCATGGAGAGGACTTGCCGTATAATAAATAATTGTGTTGCATTCTGTTTGGGTGGAACATCATCACTTTTAGATTCCAGACAAGTCTCTGCCTAGAGAGAGTGCAGGAGTAAGGAGGAGACACATTACTGTCAAGGTCACAGAGGAGGCTCCTTGAGGGGCTCGAGGCTTCACAAACTGCCCTGCCCCCTCCCCCACAATAACCCCACCTAACGTGTGGAGCCTTACCTTTCACAGAGTACCCTGTGCAAAGCTGATCTCGTCCTTTCCTATAAGTTGTCTTGGGAGATAGAAGGAACTGATTATACACAATTTAACACATGAGGCTGATTCATTTATTTATTCTATGAAAATTTATTGAGTTCCTACTATGTCTCTGGTAGGGCCTTGCAAACATTGCAGTGGGCAAAACCAGCGCTTCCACAGCTCTCTGGAACCTCTGGTTCTACTTGCAGGATGTCAGCAAGTAACTAGCATGCAAATAAGTAATACGTATAATCTCCAGTGCTGGTAAATGCTCACAAGACAACCAGGCAGTGTAATATTACAGAAGGTGATGGGTGGGAGAAGTGAAGGGCTGCTTTAGAGCTTGCAAAGCCTTTCTGAGTGATGATATTTGAGCTGAAATCTGAAAGATGAGAAGAAACAGGCCAGGTGACTTCTGAGGGAAGTAGGGTGACTTGCTGAAAATCCCAAGGGGGAACCGGCTAAAACCATGAAGAAAGCTCTTTCCCCAAGGTCCCTTGAGCACCTGTCTTCCCTCTCTACCATGTCCATGGACACCCATGAGTATGTCAGGGACAAGCTGTGGGGAGGAAGGAGGTGAGGCTTGCTAGCATGTGCCAGGAACTCTCACAGAGCATGGGCCCTGTCACCTGGCCTTGGAGTGTGCACAGCTAGTCCAGAGCTGAAGAGGGTAACCTGGGGGCCAAATTCCTTCACCGTTTGTCTCTCAGTAGGTCCCTTTCACAAGAGATATCTTAACAGTAGGGGCACTTGGGTGGCTCAGTCGGTTAAGCATCTGACTTGGGCTCAGGTCATGATCTTGCAGTCTGTGAGTTCAAGCCCCGTGTTGAGCTCTGTGCTGACACTATAGAGCCTGGAGCTTTGGATTCTGTGTCTTCCTCTCTCTCTGCCTCTCCCCTGGTCATGCTCTGTCTCTGTCTCTGTCTCTGTCTCTGTCTCTCTCTCTCAAAAATTAATAAAAAAAAAAAAGTAAACCTCACCTCTTTGCAGATCAGCAGGAAGGGGTATCACAAACTCCTCTGCAAGGCAGCTCAGAAGTTAGCTTCCTGTCCTGTTTTTTTTGTTTCTGTTTTTGTTTTTGTTTTTTTGTGATAAAGTATACATAACACAACATTGGCCATTTTAGCCGTTTTTAAGTGTTCTTTTTAAGTGTTCATGTCAGTGGCATTAAGTACAGTCACATTGTTGTGTAGCCATCCATACCATCCATCACCAGAACTATTTCATCATCCCAAAATAACACTCTGTACTAGTTCAGCACTAACTCCCAGCCGCCCTTTTTTAAAGCCTTGATGGGGCACCTGAGTGGCTCAATCAGTTACGTGTCCAACTCTTGGTTTCGGCTCAGGTCATTGTCTTGAGGTTTGTGAGTTTGAGCCCCACATCAGGCTCTGTACTGACAGCTTGGAGTCTGCTTAGGATTCTCTCTCTGCCTCTCCCCTGCTTGTGCTCTCTCTCTCTCTCTCCCAAAATAAACAAACTTTGAAAAACTACTAATAAAGCCCTGATGGGTCATGGGTAATGAGGAAATGAATGCCATTTTACAAGAGTCTCTCGCTATCCCCCTTTCCCCCATTAGTTTAGCCTCCTCGTGTTTAATGCAGTATCATCAGTGTAGTCTGAAGACAGTCGGCACCAGAGTCACCTGGTTGGTGGGGAGACGAAGGGAAGTGCCTGTCAAAATTTCCATCTCTCCTCTCCTTTCTGAATCAGAGTCTCTTGGACTAGCACCCAACCCTGTGAATTTGTACCAAGTCCCCACACGATTATGACACTGATGTAAATGTGAGAATCACTGGTTTCAGCCTCATGGGAGAAGCACTCGTGAGGAAGAACATTAGCTAGGGCATAAAAGGCTTGCTATGGGGAAGTAGCTACCTGCATTTGAATAGCTGCTTCCCCAGGGGTAGCTGAATAATTCTGGGCAAGTCGCTTAATCTCTAAGCCTGTTTTTTTTTTTTTTTTAATCTCTAAGTTGGAAATTGTGCTCTTAGTATGTTCCTCCCTAGAGTGACTGTAATGATTGAATAGGACAGGAGGTGCTCAGATCGTGATGTGGCCTACAGGTGATGAGGTGACCCCAGACACTGTCTTACATGGGGTAGTTCTGTTTTCTTGTGGAGTCATGGGGAACGTGGGTCAAAGTTTGCTACTCCAAAAGCGTTTTGTCTCTGCTGTCATCCCACAGCAGGGAAGCAACCAATGTCATTAGTTAGGATAGGAAATATATAGAATGCTTGCAGCAATCGAGAGTGTAGAATATTTTTCTTTTCAGATATGGATTCATGTGGAGAAAGTCCCAAGAGAAACGGTTAGGTGACTGGTGGTAACACATGGAGTGCTTAGTCGTGAAAAATAATTAAGAAAATATAGCTCTGGTACCTGTCCCAGATACTTATCACCACCCCACTTTGGAACAAGGGCAATTAAGGTTGTCTAAAGAGTGTTCTGGATGGTTGGTATGGCAGTAGTTTGAGAGTGATCAAAGAAGCTTCCTGAATAGAATGTAGCTGTAGAGAAAGGAAGGTAGAGGGGGCTCAGGAGTGATGAACAGGACACAAAAGTGGGGGTGAATAGGCAGGTTCGGGGAGCAGCAGAGCAGACCATCCTGGCGGAGGTGAGTGTCAAATTGGTGGGCTGGAGAGTCTGGTGTTGATTAGATCACTCTCAAACTTGGCTCTTTTCCTCCTAGTTTAATATTTTAAACTACCACCTGAACGTAGCATATATCTCTTTGATAAATTTCAATTAGAATCAGTAGTTTTATGGAACATTTATACTTGGTGCCTACCATAGGATTTGGCACATAGTTAGCTGTTTAAAAAACTTCTGTTGAATGAGTGAATGACCGAATCATACCCTTTTGTTGACCAGCCCTTGCAAGAAAGATCGAATGGAAGTTATTGTATTCCAAGGATGAGGCAGTATTACAAATACATTGAACTGGTGAGATTAGGCTTGATTTCAGGAGAGCAGGTTATATAATTTTCCATGATCTCCTCCTTTTTAAAATAATTTTTAGAACATCGGGAAAGGGAATGTTGATGTTCATACAGGTTTCATTATATTCAAAAGTTATTCCTTTAGACAATGAACAAAAGAAGCAGGATAAAGATGGAGTATAGAGTATAATTTCAGTTTTATTAAAGATGTATGTTCATGTAAAACTGGAAGTTAGAAGAAAATTAGGACTTACCTAATGATCTTACCTTATCTTTTCTATTTTATGCTTATCAGACTTTTTCAAATTTTCAACAATAAATCTGTATTACTTTATAATCAGAAAAACATAATGTGTTATTTGTTAAACAGTATGGAACATGGTACAACACTCTTGCCAAAAGTTGCTTTTTTTTTTTTTTAGCCCTGGAACTTATAAAAATTATAACTGGTATATGGAATAATGATATAATGGTAACAAAAATGAACTGCACCTTACCAAGTGTCATGTGACATCATTGATTTCCTGAGGAACCCACACCATCCAGATCCTGAGATTGGTCAACTCATGGCTCCTTGCTTCCACCTGCATATCCTTATCCTCCCTGGATACCCCCTACCCTCCATCACTTGTTAGAGACTCAGGAATGTCCTGAAAGCTGGTAATGCAGGTCTGAGCAACCCTGCCTGTTTCAGATTGTGGACTTGGAAACAGTTCTGTACTTGGGGTGACACTGCCCTGAAAAATAGCAAGAATGTCAAGGTATTGGCTTACAGGCTAAAAAACTGTAAACAACAACAACAAAACTCAAAAAACTTATTTGCCTCATTTTTTTTTCAATTAGGTAAAAAGTTTGGATAATATTTCTTCTCCATTTTGGATGATGACTTAGGGATAAATCAGAGGCACAAGTAAATGGGACATGAGTTTTAATGAGGTGTTCCATTTGCATTTTTAACTCCACTGAAAACAAGCCAGTAGAATCATATCAGCCGTTTGTCAGCTGTTGGCTTGGACTTCCACCTGGAATTAGATGCCATTGGTGGGCATCCATAAGGAACAGGAATAATTTTTAAGCTTGTTGACCAGAAGACCTCTGAAGATCTTCATTGGTGCTGGTGTTAAATATAATGTAAATATAAAAAAGAAAATGGCTAGAAATGGTTATCTTATGCATTAAGTATGTGGATTTAAAATGTTTTCCATCTGTTAGGGCTTTATGGGAGAGCCTCTATGAAACTGGAGAGTTAGTTAGTCTGGAAAATGTTCTACTCCATGAGTGATGAAATGTATGCTAGATATCAGATGTTGGGGCGGAGCCCAGGTAGGAAGGAGATCAAGAAGCACAGCCGTGAAGAAAAGAGTTTGCAGGAGCCGAATCATATCCTATATTGATTAAATCAGGATCATTTTACTGAGAGACTGTAATGTGAGAACGTGTTAGGGTAGTAGAGCTGTTCTGTTATGTTTATCTCATCCAGAGTAAGTTACATTTCATCACATGTATTTTTAATTCTTTGGAAATACAATTACATTAATTGAGGAATGACTTATAGAATACCAGTTTGAAAAAAAACACATTTAGTGAATGGGTGTGTTGTATTGCAAACTATCAATTAGTTAAAAATTGCTTGTAACATGAGTTATAGCTAAATGGTGACAATTGGTTGTTTGAGGAAGCCCGTTATATTTTTAATGCAATAAGATGGGGAATGCAAGGGCTTCAAGGAAGCAGCTTTGGGTTCTTCCCACTTTTCTCTTCCCCTTATTGCAAGGCTTCCACAATGACTGCCTAGACCTGATGGGAGAACTTTCAAGCACCCAGCCAGGATGGTTCTGCTGCTTCTGCTGCCATCATGCTTAGCAAGGGCAGAGTAGCCTCTGGTGTGTACTCTGACGTGCCACTCAGCCTACGACCTTCCATCCCTTCTCCAAGACACGGCCAAAACTCCCTCTCTCCTCCATTTTCTCCCTGGCCTCACTTCCCAGGGCAGAGTCCTCTTTTAAAGACTATGACATTCTCCAGGAAGTCTTCACTGGTAAGACTTGAGTGCATGCTGATTTCTGCCATTTCTATCTTCATTTTTTTTTATCAGTTGCACAATTAGTACACACATTATTGAATGATTCTCTCACTTTTTAACTGTCTGGACTATTCAGTATTTTATATTAGCTCATATCCTAAATTTTATTTATGGCTCTGTAATAGCAAATGATTTTCCTGTAGGTAGGGATGTGCCTTTCTCTTCTCGTAAAGTCATGTAGTCCCTTGCACTCGTGCTAGCACCCGGTACGCTTGTGGAGATAAACAAAGAATAATTCAGCTGCTTGCACTGGGTGAGATTTAAAAAAAAATCATCACCTACTGACATGCAAATAATGTTCTGGACAAAGCAATATGTGAGCAAATATTTATTGAGCCTTTGTGATTATAGTCCTGGGGGGTGATTAAAAAGAAATAAACATGGCTTTACCTCAGGAAAGAATATGTGATGACTTTGGAGCAGTTTTTATAATGATAAGAATAAAGGGTACTATTTTTTGAGGGATTACTACTTCATAGTATTATGGTGAAGGTTCCATGAGAAACTATTACCCTTCCCCCCATCTTACAGATGTAAAAACTAAGCCTTAGCGAGGTTAACTGGAGATGGGAGCCAAACTCAGATTGGCCCTGGTGCTATGTCAGCACCATATTGTGCAATTGAGCCGGCTCTTCAGTGCTGAGAGCTGGCTGAGAGCACAGGTGGGACTGAAATGCAGCCTGCAGTCTGCTGGAAACGCTGATAGGGGTCAAGTATACAGTTGGAGGAGGATACACCACCCCTTTGTGCCATTTTATAGTCTTATCTGTGCTGTACTATACAGTTCACGAGACACATACAACTATTGAGCGCTCCAAACGTGGGTGGTGCTGCTTAGGGGCTGAATTTTTAATCTGCTTATTTTAAGTTAAATTTTTACTTGAACAGCCACATGTGGCTAGTAGCTACTATATTAGCACAGGTCTAAACCTTCATATAAATGGTATCATTCAGTGCCTGGCTTCTTTCACACAACTTAATGTTTTTAAGATTCATCCATATACGTTGCATAATCAGGATATCGTTCCTTTTATTCCTGAGCAGTCTTCTAGTGTATGAATATACCACAGGTGGTTTATTTATCTGTTGATAGAGTTTTGGGTTGTTTCCAGTTTGGGCTGTTACGAATAAAGCTGCTAAAGCCATTTGCATACAAGTCTATTTGTGGATGTATGCTTTTATTTTACTTCTACCAGTGGAATTTTTGTCATCTGGTAAATGTATATTTAACTTTATAAGAAACTGCCAAACTGTTGTCAAAAGTGGCTGCACCATTTTACATTCCCACCACGATATTCCATTTTCTCCACATTTACACCAACTTTGGTATAGTCATTTTAATGTTAGCTCTTCCAGTGGGGATGAAGTTCTATCTCATTGTGATTTTAATTGGTGTTTCTCTGATGACTAATGACAATGAACATCTTTTCATGTGCTTGTAGGTCATTTGTATTCTTTTGTAAAGTGCTTATTCAAACTTTAGCCTGTTAAAAAAAATAGTGTTTGTTTTCTTCTCATTATCACGTTGTAGAAGTTTTTTATGTATTCTGCATGCATATTCTTTATTACGTATTTTTTATTTAAATAGTTTATTTTCAAATTGGTTTACATATAACACCCAGTGTTCATCCCAACAAGTGCCCTCTTTAATGCCCGTCACCCCCTCTTCCCTCTCTCACCCTCCTCACCCTCAGTTTGTTCTTAGTCTTTGAGAGTCTCTTATGTTTTATCTCCCTCCCTCTGTGTCTTTTTTTCCTTTCCCCTCTTCCCCTCCCCCTGGTTTTTGCTTAGTCTCACAAAGTCCACCTATTCCTGGAAACATATGGTATCTGTCTTTTTCTGACTGACTTATTTCACTTAACATAATACCCTCCAGTTTCATCCATGTGGCTACACATGGCCAGATTTCATTTTTTCTCATTGCCACTTAGTCCATTGTATATATTTTCCACATCTTCTTTATCCATTCATCAGTTGATGGACATTTGGTCTCTTTCCATGATTTGGCTATTGTCGAAAGTGCTGCTATGAACATCGGGGTACACGTGCCCCTATGCATCAGCATTCCTGTGTCTCTTGGGTAGATTCCTAGCAGTGCTATTGCTGGGTCATAGGGTAGGTCTATTTTCATTTTTTTGAGGAACCTCCACACCGTTCTCCAGAGTGGCTGCGCCAGTTTGCATTCCCACCAACATGCAAGAGAGTGCCTGTTTCTCCACATCCTCACCAGCATCTATAGTTTCCTGATTTGTTCATTTTAGCCACTCTGACTGGTGTGAGGTGGTATCTCAGTGTGGTTTTGATTTGTATTTCCCTGATGATGAGTGACATTGAGCATTGTTTCATGTGTCTGTTTGCCATTTGGATGTCTTCTTTGAAGTGTCTATTCATATATTCTGCCCATTTCTTCACTGAATTGTTCGTTTTTCGGGTGTGGAGTTTGGTAAGTTCCTTATAGATTTTAGATACTAGTCCTTTATCCGATATGTCATTTGCGATTATCTTTTCCCATTCCGTTGGTTGCCTATCAGTTTTGTTGGTTGTTTCTTTTGCCGCGCAGAAGCTTTTTATCTTGATGAGGTTCCAGTAGTTCATTTTTGCTTTTAATTCCCTTGTGAAGAGCAGGTGTTTTTAATTGTGTTGCAATTTATACATTTGTTTTTCTTTTATGGTTTGTGCTTTTGTGTTCAGCCTAAGAAATTTCTGCGTACTCTGGTGGTTGTAAAGATTTTCTCCAATATTTCCTATTGGATCTTTTATAATTTTAGCTTTTACATTCAGCATCCATTTTATGATCCATTTTGAATTAACTTTTGTGTGTGGCGGAGGAAGGGATTGAGCTTCATATTTTTTTCATACAGAAATTTAGTTGATCTGTTATAATTTCCATATATATGTATGTGTGTGTATATATACATATATGTTATTTTATGAAGTTTTCATTCAAGTCTTTTGTCCATTTAAAAACAATTGTGTCATTAATTGCTTATTACTGAGTTATAAGAATTTTATGTATTATCTGGATATAAGAACTTTTTTAGATGCATATTTTGTGAGTATTTTCTCCCAATCTGTGGTTTGTCTTTGTATTCTTTTTTCTTTCTCTTTCTCTCTCTTTCTTTCTTTCCTTCTTTCCTTCCTTCCTTCCTTGGCAGAAGTTTTGAAATTTTACTAAGTCCATTTTGTTTTTTTTTTCCTTTGTGGTTAGTGCTTTGTGTGTCCTAAGAATTTTTTCTGTGTATCCCAAGGTCATGAAGATTTTTCCTGTTTTCTTCTAGATGTTTTATTTTAGCTTTATAATCCATTTTGAATTAATTATTGTGTATGGTGTGATATAGGGGTTGATGTTCATTTTCTTTTCTTTTTTTAAATTTTATTTTAAAGAGAGCACAGATGAGCGGGGGAGAGGGGCCAAATGAGAGAGAGAGGGAGAGGGAGAGAGAGAGAGAGAGAGAAAGAGAGAGAGAGAGAGAGAGAGGGAGAATCTCAAGTAGGCTCATTTAAAATACACAGCTAATATCACATTAAATAGTGATGTATTTAATATTCTCTCTAAGACTGAGAACAAGGCAAGGATGTATGGTCTCCATCCTTCTATTCGTATTATAATTAGAGATCCTAGCCGGTGCAGTAAGGCAAGAATAAAAAGTACACATTTTGGAAAGAAGTAAGTAAACCTTTCTTTATATGAAGATGACATGGATGTCTGTATAGAAAATTCTGAGTCATCTACAAAATATCTGTGGAAGTAATAATTGAATTTATCAGGGATGTAAGTTATCTTATCTAGATATGATGTTCAATTGTATTTCTGCATACTACTAGCAGCATACAACTGGAAAATGAAATGTAAAATAATTCCATTTCTAAGGGCAACACTAACATAGGAACAAATTTAACAGAAGACGTGCAAGACCTCTGTATAGATAAATGCAAAATATTACTAAGATAAAGAAGATATACATGGGGCTTCCAGGTTGGTGAACATGTGGAGATTTGGGGAGGGCAGTGTGCTTGGAGACAGCATGGAAGGTACTTACCATTTTCTTATACCCTGCCCTCTGCATCTCTTCCATCTGGCTGTTCCTGGGTTTCTTGTTTATAATAAACAGTAATCTATGTCTCAGCGTCTCAGCCATCACTTTCAAAGCAGCAAATTCATTGTGGAACAAAGTGGCATCACATGTCAGACTCTCTTCTCTAAGCTTCCCTGGTCTCACTTTTGTGGTGACTCTTCAGCACCTTCATGAAAGGTTCCAGATTAACCAAAAATTGTTGAGGAACCACAAGATAATCCTTTGTGTTAATAATTTATTAAGAGTTCATATTCAGACAACAATATATGCACGACTTGATTTTCCTGTGTAGACTCCACAGGGCTGTATGGTCGACTCTGCCACCACCCCTACACAGCATAGCTAATTTTCTCCCCCACTGTCCTCTGCCTCTTGTGAGCACACCCAATTCAGCTGTGTGACATTGCAGCACACACATAGTAAAAACAGCCTGGCTGTGTAGCAGCTCTTTCATCCATGACATGCAGAAAATAGTCAAGAAGGGTTCCCTGTCTTCTCATGATCTACAGAGTTTGCTTTTTTTAAGTTTTCTCTTACATAAATATCGCTCATAACTGAGGCAGCTGCTAGACCCAGCTATCACACAATGTGCTATATTAATAAAAATAATAAACATGCAGGAGCTATTTTACCCAAACACAGTTTAAAGCCAATTTAGAGCCACCTGGGTGGCTCGGTCGATTAAGCGTCTGACTCTTGGTTTTGGTTTAGGTCATGATCTCACAGTTTTTGAGTCCAAGCCCTGCATCAGGCTCCACACTGACAGTGGATAGCCTGTGTGGGATTCTCGGTCTCTCCTCCCTCTGCCCCTCCCCTGCTGGTGCTCTCTCTCTCTTTCAAAATAAATAAAAACACTTAAAAAAAAGCCAATTTAATTATAGAGTATATCTCATTCCCAGTATTTTGTTTTTAAAATACTATTAGATGTCCATGGCAGTTGGCAGTTTTAATATAAAGGTATTTCAAAGTAAATATTACCTCTGAGGATATTATATATTTTTTTATTCAGAGCTTTTAAATAACAATAAAATAGTTAGGGAATGGCCAAAAAGATATATGTATATGTACATAGATGCATGTGTGCATATACATGCATATATTCTGCATACGTATGGAGAGAAACGGAAAGAGCTATAGTGCTAACTAGCTGTATCATGTTTATGAATTAGAAACCTCAATATTATTAAAATGTTATTTCTTTCCAAATTGATGTATTAGTTTACATTACTGATCCCAGGCAAAGTCCCTATAGGAATTTTTTTTTTAAAGAAATTGATGATATTCTTAAGGGTTAGGATAAGGTGTGGATTTATGGCACTGGATAAAAATGGCACTCTGTTTTTTTCTCAAGTAAAAGAGTGATATTAAAATAATGTTTGGCGAAGATTTTTCTGAAAGTAATATGGGATGGATTGAAATAGGAAGAGGTTAGAATTTAGGAGACCGAAAGCTCTCAAGAAGTCCAGGTCCTAATGGACAAAGATTGGGCTCAAAGAGCCATGGAAAAGAAGGAAAGAATCAAATGTCTATTGAGACCAACTATATACCTTGAAACCGTGCCAGGAACGTGGGATGCAGGGTAGCTTTAAAACTCCTTAAGTTTAAAGATGCAAGGTCTCTGTTCTTCACAAACTTTCAATCCATGCAGTGGTCTTCTATAGTTAATAACTGCAGGACAATGTTTCATGACATGTTGTACTGGTGAAATGTAGGAAGAACTGGGAAACAGATGACAGCAATTAATGCTGATAGTGGGTATCAGGGAGGGTTACAGAGGAGAGATGCCACTTAAGCGAGGTGAAGGAATCTTAGCAGAGTTAGAAAACAATGGGAAGGGTAATGCACAGAGGCATTAATGCTAAACTGATTCAGTACACAGAAAAAAGACCAGTATGACAGGATATTTTCTCCTTGGAGGTATTGGTCAGAGAAGAAGCTGGAAAAAATAGCCTGGGACTAAATCATGGAGGGTCTAATGCCACCTTCTGCTGCTCACTTTTCTCTTTTCTCATCTCTCTTATCAAAAATACACATCTTCATGTACATGTGCATATGTGCACATACGTATAACTCCAGAATTTCTTGACATGATTGTCCTATAGCAAAGGAGAGGGAGTGTTGCGAATGTCACACCACAACAATCCTATCTGCCTCTCCTCTTGGCTTAAAATTCTAATGTCTTGACTCCATATTTCTAAGAGAGCAATAGGGAGAGAGGGGTGATTTGCAGGCTGATCAGAGACTGCGTTTACAGTGAGGATTTTCATACTTTGGGAGTTTTACAACTGAGAATTAACCTGTTATGAACAAACTTTTTTGTGATCCTCTACTTTTCTATATTGGCAACCTCGTCAATGTATTATTTAGAAAATATTTGTATAACTTTCTCACTTACCTATCAGTTAACTCCTGATATCTAATATACACAGAGTATAAAGATTAGAGTTATCTCTGGGTTTTCTGGGTTACAAGTCTAGCATCCCAGACTCTGAAACTTTTCCAATAAAGGGAGTGGAAGTCACAAAGGGTTAAGTCCTTGAGGTCTTGGAAGAGGACCCAGATTAGTACACCAGTGCCTTTGTGGAATGTTTTAAAAGCTTTGTTTCTTTGTAAGTTATGGAGTTTCCATCAAAATAGTTCAGAGAAAGGAGGTCAGTAGGGAGTGGGGCAGCAGACATTCGGTGGAGAAGAAAGAGTGAAGACTGACTCATCATGTAGGGTTTGGGCGTGGGTGTGCCTGTAGTAGGGAGAAAGGGAGGGAGGGTTGGTAGGGAAAATATTTTCTTTAATCTCATTGCAGAATGGGCTTTGGAGAAGAGAATGCATAAGTAAATACTGTGACATGGTTGTTTATCTATCATACACATGATACTAAAAGGAACTCTATAAAATCCTTTAGGTTTAAAGATGAAATAGGGACTATTACATTCCGTTATCAGCTCTGACAGTTGCCCTAGTATTTCTTTCCATGATAGTGAAATTACTGAGCAACTTTCCCTTCCTTTGATTGGAATAAATGTTCTCCTAAGAACTTCAGATGAATCTATAGTTATGCATTGTATTTTCCTACTTTTTTATCTTTCTCCATGCTGTTCCTTTTACACAAGGTGTCTTTCTTGGTTATGGATACAGCTAATTGCTACCTCTTCGTGAAGTTCCAGGTTAAATCCCCCTCCGTCAGAGCTTTACTGATCTCCTGTTCCATAACCACCCTGCCTTCCTTCTTAACTGTGGAAGATGACAGGTACTTAATAACTGACAGCTGTCTGATAGTTTTTGTTGTTGTTATTAAACCCCACTTCCTTCTGACATTTACAATCATAAAAAATAATGTGCTTGTATTTAATATTTTTCTCATTTAATTGTTCTCATTTAATTATGATATAATCATCTGGCCTAGAGGCATAAGTTAGAGACATACTGAGTTAGTGAATATAACTTCCCCTCCAATGCAGGAATTCACTATATAGCTTCCTTGTTATATCACATCTCTGTACTTTTTTAGATAAGCCATTCAAATACTCTGAGCATCATCCATAAAATGGGGGTGATAATAGTATTTACCTTCATTAGTTAGGAAAAGGTTTGGATGTGAGTAACCTAAAATAATGGTGGCTTAAACAGAATAAATAGAAATAGAATTTTATTTTTCTTTCCCCAAATCCAAGACTTCTATCCTGCTTCCTTACTATGAAAAGTATCCATTCTTCTATTTACTTCATGCTCTAATATCGCTGCTTCAGCTCCAGTCGTCATGCTTTCCCTCCAGCCAGTAGAAAGGAGAAGGGGGGAGGAGAAAGGCATACTCCTTCTGTTCAAAAAAACTTCCCAGGAATAACAAACCTCTTCTGCTTATATTAATTAGTAGTGACAGCGATATGGCTACATCTAGCTATAAAGGAGACCAATAAAGGGATGACCATATGCTTGGCCAAAATTCAGAAGTTCTGTTATTGAGAAAAAGTGAGAACAGATTTTTGGGGATGATTAGTAGTTTCTGGCACCCTACTGATAATGTTATTATAAAGATTAAAGGATATTATGTACTCTGCTTACAACATGCCTGTCACATGACACATGATCAATAAAGTATTTATTAGTCACTTTTATAATTAACCATTATAAACAGTGGTCATTCACTCTATTATTTGTTCAACACCTATTGAACACCTGCTATTCTGAACACTATGCCTCTCTATTTATCTCTATATCAACAATGAGAAGACTACCATGCAGAATAACTTCTCCCTTGTTAAGCAGCTCTAAAAGTTAGAATTCTTTATCAGACTAAGCCAGAGCATGCCTCCCCAATAATTCATTTGTTTTGATCCTGATCCTACCTTTTGAAACAATATGTAACCAGAATGTTTCCTCATCTTAGTTTTTCAAATATAGGAAGCTGGGTATACCTCCTATTCCGTTTTCTGACTCTAACCAGGCATTTTGTTAACTCATTTATCTAGCAAACAGTTTGTCAAACTTTCTATAAAGGGCTAGGCGGTGAATATTTCTAGCTTTGCAAACCACATAGTTTCTGTCACAGTTTATCAGCCCTATCATTGTAATGCAAAAGCAGCTATAGACATTGCATAAATAATGGCCACGGCTGTGTTCCAATAAAATTTTATTTATCAAAACATTTAGCAGCTTGGATTTGGTCCTTGGTCTGTAGTTTGCTAGCCCCTAACTAAGCCCATGGACATTTATCAGCAAGGTTATTTGTGATTGATATTTCCCTATCCTGAAGCTGTAAACTTACTCTCTGTCACTGTCACTCCTGATTCTTCTTAAACCTTTCATTTCTTTTTCTTGTCTTACTACTTTGGCTAGGACTTCCAGCAACCCCTGCTTATCCCTGCTTCATGGCCAGTCATTCCCTAGACATATCCATCCCAATTCATCTGTAGCTTGGAAATGCTACCTTGACAAGTTCTTTCTTATTCTACCTTATTCTTAGCCCACACATCCTTTGATCTCTCCCCGGCTGGTCCCTCTCTAGAGGGAAAAGAAGAATCTTTTTCTCCATCTCTTTCTTCTTCAAAACTGTTAGACTGTGATCTTCTTTCAGTGCTACAGGTTTTCTTTAGCCAACTGTTTAATGCTAACTATAGCTTTAACCTATTCCATCTTCCCTCTCAGACAACCTAGGGCTGCCCAAGAAGAGGGAGGTAGAAAATTAACATTTATTGATGGACATAAAATATGTGTGATTTATTCTGATGTTAAAGAAGTGGAAAGTATCATTCGAGATCGATCGTGTAGCCAGCTCATGGTCATACACCTGGAATTCAGGGGGTCAGTCCCAGTTATGGAATTGAAGTTTAAGGTTAAGTGAACCTGGTGAGTGGAATGGGCATATCTGGCAAAAGTAAATTCAACACTGCGTCACCAACAGAAGCTGCTCAACTTCACAAGGGATGGAATGACAAGCATTTGTCCTTAACTTTTGGTTTCCCCAAAGCATTTTCTTCACAAGCCGATGAAATAGGTGATTTTATTTCTGTCTTACAGGACAATCAGATCAACCCCAAAGTGGTTAAAATACTTGCCTGAAGTGCCAGGTGCCAAAGTCTTACTGTTTTTCTCCACGAGAACCCACATTTGCTCTTTTCTGAAAAGTTAACCCCACTTCTTTAGCTGATTCCTTCTTGTCTTTCAAAACTCAACTTGATCATCGTCTTCTCCAGGAAACCTTCCATGGCAATCACCCTCACCTTGTCCCCTCTATCTGATTTAGATCGTCTTTCTCTGTGGTAACCCAGATTATAGCCCCTGTTTACGCTATACTTTACCCGACGATCTATTAGCTTATAAGGAAATCAAGGGAACATTCCTGCCTCATTTAATTTTGTACTTAATAAGAATATGTTGAATAGAGGAATAACTTGAGACAAAGTCTTCAGGGAGTCAGCTCCCTGAGATGTTCAGTCCTGACTACTGCCGGAAGCAAAACGAAGATCTCAGCCTGCCAGAGACAAACTCAGATGAAAGAGGATCCTCCCAGAAGGCATGGGTCTCTACAGCCAGCAGACATCAGGAATTCAAACTGATGAGGTTTCAAACTAGTTGGCAAGAAAGCAGCATAACTATGATGGAGAGCACAGATTCTGGAGTTTCTTGGGTTTGAATCCTGACTCCACCATTTTCCAGCAGTGTGATCTTTGGCAAGTGACTTAGCTTCTCTGTGCTTTGGTTTCTAATCTGTCAAATGTGGATAATAGTAGAACTGATCTGTATTGATTCTCTCTTGCTGTGCAACAAATTACCTCAAAATGATGTCTCAAAACAATAAACATTTATTGTCTCACATTTTCTGTGGCTCAGGAATTTGGGAACTGAGTGTTTCTGGTTCAGGCTTTCTCATGAGGTTAAAGTCGTACAGGCATGTAGACTGTGGCTGCAGTCCTGCAAAGCCTTGACCGGTGTTGGAGGATCTCCTTCCAAGATGGCTCATTCCAGTGGCTGTAGGGAAGAGGCCTCAGTTCTTGCCACAGGCAACTCTTCCTATGACATGACAGCTGATTTCCCCCAGAGCAAATGAGAGGAAGAGGAAAGAGGAAACCCCAATGACTTTTATGACATTTTATGACCTATTCTCAGAAGTCATACACTGTTACTTCCAACACATTTCGTATGTTGGAAAAAAGTCACCAAGTACAGTTCCCATGCAAGGGGAAGGCACTTAGTCTCCACCTTTTGAAAGGAGGAGTATCAAAGAATCTGTGGACATATTTTAAAACCATCACATTATCTTGTATGATTGAGTGAAAATTACATGAGGTAATAATTTTGAAATGCTTAAAACAGGAGTTAAGCAGCATGTGCCTTGAATTACCTTCCTCATAGGTGAGAAAAGACAAATAACAGTCAGTCTGAAGGCTTTGGCTTTAAAAGTTACTCTAAAAAGTAGAGCAAAGATATTGAAAACAAGTCAGTGCCAAAAGCTATTAAAATTATCTGTATAGTTCTTGACATGAAAAGTTGTTCGTGAATTGCAATTTAAAAAAAAAAGCAGGTATAAGGGAGGATATACAACATGATCTGGTGTTTATGTAATCATACACCTATATCTCTGTGTGTTGATGCATAGGGAGCATTCTGGAAGGAGTTTCCTCAAAGTGTTAATAGCGTTTATCTCTGGATAGTGGGGTTTATGTTAAGTTGAAATTTTTTTCCTTTGTGTTTTCCTGCATTGTTCGAATTGTTTTACACTGAGCATATTTCTCCAAAAATAATAGATGCATTTTTTTCTGGAGAAAATTAAAAAGAAGCCAGGTTGGAAGGAGGATGTGAAAGGTGGAAGGGTTAGGTTGAACCAGGACACTGCTGCTCTGTGTGGGCTGATGGACTTCCTGTGAAATATCTGACTGATAGAATGTCCTCTGATTTTTTAAGGTAGTTGTGAAGACTGCATGTTCTGGGAGCCAGTGAGAGTTTGTGGTTGTGCTTGAGGGACATATATGTAAGGGAAGAGGGGTAGGTTGCTGTCTTTCTGGGACAAGAGGAAAAGGGAGAAGCATTGGGAAGAGGGACACCTGTGTGGCAAAGGGCAAAAATGGGTCAAATCTGATGTTGACAGGAGAGTATGAATGCTCGTCAGTTGTCTTGGGAAGGACAGCTTTATCCACAAAGGAATGGTACGTGATGGGCACCTGTGATCCTGTGGCACCTTGTATATCCTTGATAATTACACTTACCATCCTCGATTGAAATTTGTTCAGCTCTCCCTCTCTGAATAGACTTGGAAGCAGGTCTTGGATATCTAGGCCAATTACACAGGTCCCAACATAGAACATAGCTCAATAATTTGGAGAATAAAGATAAATTAAATTATATTGTAAGAATACTTTTCATAAATTAAAAATTTTTATGCCCACTAACATCCACCTAATTTCTTTAGTTAGCATATAATGCAACAATGATTTCAAGAGTAGATTCCAGTGATTCATTCCTTATGTATAACACCCAGTGCTCATCCCAACAAGTGCCTTCCTTAATGCCCCTTACCCATTTAGCCCATCCCCCCTCCCACAACCCCTCCAGCAACCCTCTGTTTGTTCTCTAGATTTAAGAGTCTTTTATGTTTTGTCTCCTCCCTGTTTTTATATTATTTTTGTTTCCTGACCCTATGTTCATCTGTTTTGTATCTTAAATTCCTCATATGAATGAAGTCTTATGCTATTTGTCTTTCTCTGACTAATTTTGCTTAGCATAATACCCTCTAGTTCTATTCACATAGTTACAAATGGCAAGATTTCATTCTTTTTGATTGCTGAGTAATACTTCATTGTGTAATATACCACATCTTCTTTATTCATTCATCCATCAGTGGACATTTGGGCTCTTTCCATACTTTGGCTTGCATAATTTTTTATTCAAGTGAAGTGGAAGGAATACACCACACACACACACACAGAGTCACATTTGCCACATCTGTTCTTTGTTTATCGTTTCCTCTTTTTCTGCCTTTTGATTATTTGAAATTTTTTATGGTTCTAATATTTTGACTTATTACCTATATTTTTTCCTTAAGTGGTTGCATTGGGGCTTATAGTATACATATTTAACTTATGACAGCTTGCCTTTAAGTAATGTGATACCAGTTCACTTAGAAAATAATCTTATAACAATATACTTCATTTCTCTTTTCCTGACCTTATGCTATTTTT
>PITB01028024.1:0-19559 GCA_004024585.1 Paradoxurus hermaphroditus
GGAGGGAGTGGATTAATTAGGAACAGGAAAATAACCTGAGATTAAATCCAGGAACTAAGAAAACATAATTTAAAAGCAGTTTAGAGTTCTTGCTAACTTTCTAACTCTTAAAAAGAAACAATTGTTAAAAAATATATAATCTCATAGTCACTGACAGATATTTATTGAAATACCTTCTATGTGTAAACAGTTGGGCTCATGTACATACTATTACATAGTTTTTTCCACTTAAAATATGTCTTCTAAACACTATTTCATATTAACAATTATATATGCTCTATCACTTTTTAAAAAGCAGTCTCTACGCCCAATGTGGGGCTCGAACTCACAACCCGAGACCAAGTGTTGTGTTCTATCACTGTTAAGGAGTAAAAAGTTTTTCTTTCTTTTTTTCTTTCAGTTTATTTACTTATTTATTTTGAGAGAGAGAGAGAGAAAGAGAGAGCAGGGGAGGGGCAGAGAAAGAGGGAGAGAAAGAATCCCAAGCAGACTCTACACTCAGGACCTCGTACCCTTGCCATCTCACGAACCGTGAGATCATGACCTGAGCTAAAACCAAGAGTTGATGTTCAACCAACTAAGCCACCCAGGCGCCCCTAAAAAGTTTTTCTAATGGTACGAGTATGCCATAATTATTTCAACTAAAATCTATACCCAAATATTTTAGTTGTTCACATTTTTGCCGTTATAAAAGATGCCTGGGAGGCGCCTGGGTGGCTCAGTCACTTACGAGTCTGACTTCAGCTCAGGTCATGATCTCACGGTTTGGTTTGTGAGTTCGAGCCCCGCGTCGGGCTCTGTGCTGACAGCTCAGAGCTTGGAGCCTGCTTTGGATTCTGTGTCTCCTTCTCTCTCTGCCGCTCCCCCACTTGTGCTCTGTGTCTCTGTCTCAAAAAAATGAAGAAACATTAAAAAAATTTTTTTAAAAAGAATGCCTACAACAAACATATTTGTGCAGAAATTCTTTCTTAGGTGTTTCCCAGTTGTGTTCTCTAAACTTTTGATTCATTTTCTTTCTTCTCTTTTCCACCTTTCCTCTCTCTCGCCTGCACCCTCCTCCACCCAAACTAAAGTCGACAGCCAGTATATATATTTGTACGTCTTTCTCTGTGCCCAGGCAACGACGTGCAACCTTGGTACACATAGGGGGCTGATTCGTTTGGTCACCTGTTTGTGGGTAATGGAATGTTGCTTCTGATTCTGAGTGATTTGGTTTCTTTCTTGATGAGAAACCCTCTATCTCCAGCAGGTTCTTTCCTAATAAATTATTTGTTTGTTTGTTTATTTAAATTATGTATATATTTATTTATATTTACATTTATTTAATAAATAAATCTATAAATAAGAGAAACCTGCACTTGTTCTGTGGCAGCCAAGAAAACATAGCATCCTTTATTTGCTGTTTTCCAAACGCCCCGAATACTTTCCTGTCTCTGTGCCTTTGCTCGCGCCGTTCGCCTTGCCTGGAATACCCTTCCACCTGCGCCACTCATCCAAGCTTTACTTACCCCTCAAGGCCCACTTCCCATCCCCCGACGTGTCCCCCTCAGGACACTTTATTTTCTGCATTCCTCTCATTCCTTTCCTTGCGGTATTGGGCTTTCGGTTTTTAAAAATCTGAATTTGGGAAGCTCCTGAGGACAGGAACAGTACCTTCTGTGCCTTGTGTTACCACAGGGTTCAGCATCAGTACCCGTAATGTACTCAAATAGCCGTCGAACACGAGAAGGAATGGAACGAAGGAGCGAGTGAGAAAACGCGCCCTACTCTCACCCAAACGCTCCCTAGGGAGACAGTTTCAGAAGCAGATTAGAATACGGGAAGATTCGGAGCACTTTGAAAGAAAGATATTTTAGAGGTTCTTTAAGTATAATATTTTGCCCTCATTGGAAAGCACTGCGTTATAGAAAATACAAAAAAGCACGAAGGGAAAAATGAAGATCACTCAGAGTTTAGCCACCTAGAGAAGATTCACCATTAACATTTTAGCGTATATCTTTTTAGTCTTTCTAGTCATATATGAACTTATAAGATATGATATATACATGTACATACGCATGTACGTATATATGTTGTACACCGCACACACAACTTTAAAAATTGGGGGAGGGAGAAGCTGAGAGGAACAACTCTTGGGTGCCCTGGCCCCTGCTCCTGGGTCCTTAGCTAAAGGCAACCAGTTCCTGGGGCTTCTTGTGCTCAAGGGAAGTCCAGTTACCTCACGAGTTTTGGGTCTCACTCATCCTAGAAAACCTTAGCCCTCAGGCAACAATTTCCCTGTTGGCCCAGCCTCTTCCTGTGGGACACACCAAAAGTACAAGAATTACCCACAAGTGAGTGGGTGAATGGGTTCTCCCTGGGAATTTTGACACTCCCAGAGGAGAGAGGGAGGCCCACCCACTCTCCAGAATGGATCCTCAGACAGCCTGTGGCTGACTGACTGAAGGGTGTTTTCAGGGTGGGGCAGTGGCTAAGAACTCACTTTCCTTGTGTGTAGCCAGTGCCCGACACTGCTAGCCCTTCACACTCCTTCTCATCTAACTTTCAGAAAAAACACAAACAAGCAACCCCTCAAGATGGTGTCCTTATGTCCAGTCGAGAGAAGAAGAAACTGAGGTGGGGGCAGAAGCCTCTACAATTAAACTATGTGAGCACAGCTGGCCCCACCTACACGGCCACACTACTGTCCACTTGCTGGCACTTCCTGATCACCTCCAAGCTGGCCGCCGATGCCTCCCTCATTCTGTGAGGGTGACCTTTCTCCTCCCAGGAATCGTCCTGGACTCTTTCCCTCACCTCCATGCTCGGGTCCCTCAGCAAGACACGCCCACTCTGGCTCCAAGCCTCTCCCGAGTCTTCCGCCCCCCTCCATCCCCACTGCCCCCACTCTGGTCTCAACCACTCTTCCTTTCTCCTAAGCTACTGCAGTTGCCCTGCTGCTCTCACAGTTTCTTTTCCACACCACAGCCAGAATGATCTTTGAAACAAATCACCACACTCCCCCGCTTACAAGCTTCTAATAGATTCCCAACAAACTGGCAACCAACCTCAAACTTCTTGCCTTGGCTTATAAAGCCCTACAGATTGTGGGCGGCTTGCTCCTTAGACCTCAGTTCCTGCCACTTCTGCCGGCCTCCTCGCTCCAGCCACCCTTGTCTCTGTCCCCCCAGCAGTGAGCCGGCTCTGCCTCAGGGACGTCCGGTTGCTGTTGTTGATTCCCCGTGTGCTTTCTCCCCTCAAGCACCCATGATGCTTCTTCTCGCCATTCAGGACTCTGTTCAAGGACACCTCCAAAACCACCTGTCCTAAGTAGTCACTTAATTAATCACTTGCAACCATGACCACATTGTCCTGTCTTAGGAATCTGCATAGTACTTAGCACTTTAAAAATGTCATCACTCAGTCATTCATTCCCTGTGACCTCCCACTAGACTCTATCCCCACTGGCAACGGTGCCTGGCATAAAGGGGCTGCTTGAGGAGTCTTTGTTGAATAAGTTTGCAAACGAAAGAATGAAGGAATGAATGAATGACATTTTTTCCTAGTTACTTAATTCGATGTGCATTTATCATCTGTTAGGGGCCAGCTGCCGAGCTGTAGGCTCTGTGAAAAGTATAAGACGAACAAGATATATCAAACCTCAAGAAGGGTTTGACTTCGGATGTCTGAGAAGTGCTTTAAAATAATCTAGAGAAAAAAGAAGGGAGAGTATATAAAACAAGGCTGGCCAAATGTTGATGACTGTTGAGGTAGCATGATGGGGACAGGGGGCTCTATTCTGTTCTTCTCTTGATTTTGGGGTATCTTGGAAAATGTCCAAAATAAAAAGTTTCTTAAAAAAAGGAATCTTATGGGGCGCCTGGGTGGCTCAGTTGGTTAAATGTCCGACTTCGGCTCAGGTCACGATCTCACAATCTGTGGGTTCGAGCCCCGTGTTGGGTTCTGTGCTGATGGCTCAGAGCCTGGAGCCTGTTTCAGATTCTACCTCTCTGTCTGCCTCTTCCCCGCCATGCTCTGTCTCTCTTTCTCTCTCTCTCTCAAAAATAAATAAACATTAAAAAAAAGCTTACGATCAGAATGGGGAGAGGAACACCAATTGGTGATCAAGATACACCCATAACTGCTTTGCTGCAGGTTACTGAGGAATGCTCTACTGAGGGGCATTGTTAATGAATCAGCGTTTATTATGTTGTGTGCCAGGCACTGTGCTAGGTGCCATGGGGCCGACTTTCATGCAGCATACAATGTAGCCTATGGACATAGGGACAGTAGCTGAAGAAAAGGACAAACATAGGGTGCCGAGAGAGTGTGTAAGAGAGGACGCTCGCTTGGTCTGGGGTTCAGGAGAGGGAGGTGAAGGGCAGACAGGGACAGCCACGCAGGCAGAGGGAAGAGCTCGCACGATGGCTCGGTGGCATGAAAGTGCACGGCACACCCCAGAGGAGACTGGCATTCCAGGGCACAGAGAGCAAGGAGGAAAGTGGAAAAAGATAGGGCCCAGACCCCACAATGACGTGAAGGTCCTGTTACGCATTTGGGACTTCATCCCCCGCCTCTGAAGGAGTATGTAGGGAGGTTTCTTGAAGCCGGTGGGTGACCAATGACCTAGGCTTTGAAGTTGGGGAGCGTTGCAACAGGGTAGCGAGGGTAGCCCCCAAACGCGTGCCTAGGGAAGGTGACAGAGCAAACCCTGATCCAGAGGGGAAAGAGTTCAAGTTATTGAGGAAACAGCGGGTGGCCCGGCATGGGAGGGGCGCACGGTGAGTGCAGAGGCCCGGCAGGCAATAAGCCCAGATAGGAAGGTCAGAGACAAGCGCCAGACAGTATGCTAAGGAGTTTGGACTTTATTCCTCAGACAATGGGGAGCCGCTGAAGGTTTTTTTGATCACTGGACAGATATGACCAGAGCGGCCCTGAGCAAGGATGGATTTGATGGGGAGCAGCAGGCAGGAGATTATTATACACGTGAGGGGCAAGGCGGGTCTGGTTTTAACACTCGGCTCTTGCCGAGTAAGCAAATACTATGTTCCAGACATTGCGCTGAAGGTTGAGGACACAAAGAAGACAAAGGGACTGCCCCTGTCCTGCCCTACGGAGCTCATAGAGGGCCAAAATGACCACGAGAAGCCAGCGTGATACGACTGTGACAGGACCAGGATGTTAGGGAAATCTTGAAGAAAGGGGGGCTGCCAGACCTGCCTGAAGCAGGGGCAGAGGTCAGCGGAGGCTCTCAAAGGGATACGAAGCTTCCTTGAGCCTTTCCTGAGGGGTGACTTCCCAGGAAAGAGCGGGGAACAGGGTTTCATTCCAGGTGGTAGAGCACAGGTAGAAAAGTCTGGAAGTCTGAGAGCAGAATGACTGTAGCCTTGGCCTGAAAATGGGGAAGGCGGTGCGTGCCGTGTCCTGAGGGAAGGCCGAGGAGATAAGCGGGAGACACAGGAAGGGTTTTGCGTGACAAACCAGCTTGTTTCTCAGCAGTAACAGCATCAGCAGTAATAGCAAAAGCTATCCCAACCTCTCTCCTTTGTTCTCTCTGCCCTGGGGGTGGGTGGCAGCCCCTACTGATGGCGGCCACTTCCTGTGATACCTCACAGCCTTTTGTATTTTCAGTGTCCTCCTGGATAACTTGAGACTTCATCCATAACCGATCTGAAAAATGTAATCTGAAATCTTCACTGAGCTCTGTTAGAAGAGTTGGTGCGGGGCGGCTGGGTGGCTCAGTCAGTTAAGTGTCTGACTCTTGATTTCAGATCAGGTCGTGGTCTCCCGGTTTGTGAGTTCGAGCCCCGTGTCAGGCTCTGTGCTGCCAGCACGGAGCTTGCTTGGGATTCTCTGTCTCTGCCTGTGTGTGTGTGTGTGTGTGTGTGTGTGTGTGTGTGTGTGTGTGTGTCAAAAATAAATAAACATTTAAAAAAACAGGCTGGAACCTGACTGACACAGAGGGCTTGAGGGATTTTAAGAGGAGATCTGCATTTTAGAGGAACAATTAGAGAGAATGAAGCTGAGAGGCAAAGAGCCTACTGAGGCAGTGGTTGGAGTATCGGAGGGGCAGCGGGAGACCTAAGGACAACGGCCTGTGTTGTGTGCAGGCTGCTGGAAGGAGGTGGGAAGGAGAGGACCCAGTCGAGAGTGATTAGGGAAATTGAATTGAGAGAGGTTGGGGACCGTAACTGGAGGTTTGCCTAGGTTTCTGGGTTTGCACGGAGTGCCATTTTCTGGGGTGCCAAATCCAGAAGAATTAGGTGAGTGTTGAGGGGATTGAGCCTGAAGGGCTGTGGAACCACGGGTAGAAGACGTTCCAGAGGCAGCCTCGTGTCCAAATCTGGGGTCAGAAAAGGGGTGTGAGTGGGACAGACGGATTAGGCGGTCCAGTACGAATTGTCGCGGTGACGGCCCCGGACGAGGGCCCCCTGGGAGCGTGTGGAGGACGAGGAGAAGATGGCAGAGGGTGGAAACCCGGGAATCGCAACACTTGGATGTGCGGGGGAAGAGGAACCCACGGAGAATCCTGAAGAGAATCCTGAAAGCCGCAACAATGACAGAGGGAGGACCAGGCCGGGCATTCAGGAGGGCGGTACGCGCGCACCTTGCCCCTGTCAAGGGGGTGTGTATCACAGGCCCAGGCGTCCATTTTTAAAGTAATTCCTTCCCCTAAGTTTGGAATATTAAGCAGAAACCTGTTCACATCAGTCCTGGTGTCACCATGCGACCTGGCCCAACCCTTCATCGTTGTCCAACTGCGTCAGGAGAAGCCACCTGGCAGGAAGGAGCCAGGTGGAGCAGAGAGCAGCCGGGTCTCGAAGTTAATAACTGGTGATAAGGCCAGATGTGTAGCAATAGCAAATACTAAAGAGCCGGCGTCATCCCAGAAAGCAAGAAGTGGTCAACCGCCTTGAGCCAGGAGCAGGGAAGGGGTGGAGGGGTGTCGCAGACACCTGGGAGGGGAAGTGGGAGGGCGCGCTCGTTTACGGAGTGGGCCGGGCCTTCGGCTGGGCTCTTTGCATGTTATCTCAATTCACCTTCTCCTTTGAAAGATAAGGAAGCCGAGGCCCCGAGAGGTTGTATGGTGTGCCCAAGGTCACATAATAACGGGGTGACTTAAGATTTGAACCCAGAAGGCCAAAGCCTGTGCTGTCTCAAGTGAGCCCTTAGTCTCCAACCAAATCTATTTTCCTGGTGACCTGAAGGGCCACGTTCTCTCATTTTTGGGCGCTGACGCAAAGCTTCTTGTCGAAGCTTGAGCGGAGCGATGGCTCAGCGCCCAATCGGCGGCCCGGGTTAGGGATTCTCCATAAGTGGCTCTCGGACGGTGCTTGCCTCCAGCCCAGACTTCCTGTTTCATCATTCTGCGTCTCGTCTCACTTTTGGATTTCTTGCCAAACGCCTTCCTTGCCACTCCCGGACGGGGGTGAGGTGACTGGGGAACAGGCGGTAATGAGGTGTCTGCTTCAGAGACCCAAAGATCCGATGCGCAGCCGGCAACGCTGGAGGAAGGTCAATTACCGCCCGATGTCTGAGACCCTAAAAGACCCCCTTGGAGCCTGATAACAGTCCACGTGACGATAACAGCTAAAGGGCACCGGGCGGCTTTCTGTATGCCAGCCCCCGGGCTGTGCGTCTTACACGCATTGTTGGTTTCATGTCATCCTTAAAACAATCCCGTGAGGAGGGGCCCGTTACGCCCACTTGGCACGTGAGGGAACCACTCAGAGTAAGCTGTCTGTATCCAGTAAACTTCGGGAATGTCTGAAGCAAAGGCACAGAGAGATGCCCGCCAGGCCACCCTCACTCTCTCTTCTGTCCTTGCCCCGGGTCCTTGGTTTGGATTCCTCCTTTTTTCTAAGGCCGAAGGAAATTCTAAGGCCGGGGTTGCAAAATGGTGGCAAAGGAAACGCGTGGCTTGGGTGCGTGCAGAGTCCCAGTCAGGAGCTTTTACTCCACACAACTTTTTACACAGAGAGAAACAGAAAACTGTGTCCCCTGTTACGGGAATGTCATATTCTCAGTGGAGCCAGGAAAGGGGCGGGGTTACGCTCGCATGTCTGTATCCGTGTATGTGTTTACAACATGTCCATGAGGGCAGGGGAGCAATTAGGCAAATTAACCTCATAGACCTGTCCCCTGCTTCTACGGTCAGACGTGGCTTCCGCGACTGCGTTTTCTAAACCGAAGTCGGGACACGAGGACTGGCTGGTAGCAGTGTCTTGGCAACAATGAAATCGATACCGTCCACAGGAGATCCAGAGGCTGTCGGGCCACGGTTCAGCAGGAGGGCTCTGGTGTGCTTTAGGGATGCCTCTCCGAGGCCCCCCGGGAGAGACCAGGTTCGGCCGGGCGTTGAGACCTGAGGACGTAAGCGTAAGCTTGCCAGCTGCTCACAGCCCACGAAGGATTAGCGTTATTATATGTGATTTTGAAGATGCTGTTATGGGGAACTGGTATTCCCAGGACGCCCAAGAGAAACACGCTAGCCCAAAGCTAGAGGGAAGATCCGAAACCGTAGCTTGTTTTAGGGGCTCTTATGAGACGCATCACATTAATACTCTTTATATACTCACAAAATGTCATGGAGTACTGAGCCAGGCCTGCTCACGCATGAGGTCAAAAAGATGGCCTCTGCTTAAAATACCCGGCGAGTGGAGGTAAAAGTGATGCTTTTGCGCGATGTGAATTTAACAAGCACATATTGCTTCCTACCACCGTTACCCACTGGCCTCCGGATCCTGGGTCTCAGGCCCAAAGAGGACGGCGACGAGGCTCGCAGGGACCACGGGGGCGACAGATGCGCTGGGCCGATTATGATACTGCGTGAGGAGGGTGGCTTATAACAGTGACAAGAGTGGAGTCCAGGGTTGCCCGGGTGGCTCAGTCAGTTGAGCGTCCGACTTCGACTCAGGTCATGATCTCGCGGTCCATGAGTTCGAGCCCCGCGTCAGGCTCTGTGCTGACGGCTCAGAGCCTGGAGCCTGCTTCGGATTCTGCGTCTCCCTCTCTCTCTCTCTGCCCCTCCTTCGCTCCTGCACGCGCGTACTTTCTCTCCCTCAAAAATAAATATTAAAAAAAATAAAAAAAAAAAGAGTGGAGTCCAGAGCGTGATTCATTCATTCTCAGGAGGGGGCCGGTACTAGATTTCTCCTCGTTTGTCACAGAACACGTTACCACAAACTTAGACGCTTAAACAGCAAACACATATTACTTCAGAGTTTCTGTGTGGCGAGAGTCCAGGCACCACTTAGCCGGATCCTTTCATCGGTAATCGAGGTGCCTCGGGCTGCCTGCCTTTCTGGAGCTTGGGACCTCTTCCAAGCTCACGCGGCTGTGGGCAGAATTTAGTTCCTTGTGCCTGTGTGATTAAAGTCCCTCTTTCCTTTCTAGCTGTCGGTGGGGATCGTCCTCAGCAACCAGAGGCTGAGGCTCAAGTCCTTGTCACGCGGCCCCTTCCGTTGGCCCTCTGGCAACAGGGCAGCTTGCTTCTTCAAGGCCAGCAGGAGACTCGCTCTAATTTCAGGGAGGGTCTCAATCCCTCTTTCGAAGGGCTCGCCTGATTAGGTCAGGCCCACCCAAGAGAACCTCCCTTTTGATGAACCCCGAATCAACTGGTTTGGGACCTTACTTACATCTGCAAGATCCCTTTTGCCAAAATCAAGGGGGTGTATGATATCACATCATATTCACAGACCCGACCCACGCCACACACAAGGGTATCCGAGGCATGTACACCAGCGGGCAGGAAACTTGGGGGCTATCTTAGAATTCTGCATACCAAGAGTAGGCGAGGGGGAGGGAAGGGGAGAGTGCCAAGGTACACACCCTTTCTGCTGAGTATTGAAGAACGAATTTAAGTGCTTCTAGCGCTTCAGCGCTCCAAGGAAGGGAGGCTGTGGGGGAGGGAAGAGAGAAGAGTGGAAAGAATATCATGGAGACAGAAGACCATAAATAAAGTTACGAGGGCTTGAAGAAGTCTGCTTAGCGGCAATCGAATTGTCTAGTGTGGCCATAGATCGCGGGGGGAGGGGCAAGGTGGAGAGAGAAAAAACAGAATATTAAGTTGTGAACACCATATTCTTTCAATGAGTTCTTGGCCTCGATTCCTGAAACTCGACAAGGTGGGCTAGAGACAAAAAAATGTCAAGAAAACAAGTCCTTTCCTTGGAGGTCTCTCTCCAGGGACCCCTGACCTCACCGATCAGTGTCTCATGGCCCCGTTGTCCTAACAAGACGAATATCCACACTCTTCCTGACCCCTTCTACCCGGGCTTCTAAGGGGGACCAGATGCCTGCCTGCTCAGTCAGCCGCTGGATGCTCCTTTTTGTGTGTGGAGAAGAAAGACAAACCGTGAGCATGTTGGAGAGAACTAGAGGAAGCCAGAGATGCTAGGCAACCCACACAAAAATGAAGAGCTAACTGAGAAGAAGTTGAAAGAGGGAGAGAAAAATCCATGCGGGCTGGGCGTCTGGAAGTTTTAGGGACTCAGAGCAGCTCTAAGCTTTAGAGAGAAGAAAAAAGGGAAGGTTTAGAAGCGTGGCTGGGTTTACTCATCAGATCTTTTTTCTCTCTTCTCAATATTTAAATAAAATGGGAATTAATTTTTAAAACTAGTTTTTGTTTTTTTTTAATTTGGACAGAGAGAAAGCGTGAGTGGGGGAGGGGCAGAGAACAAAAATTCCAAGCGGACTCTCTCTGCACTGTCAGCAGAAAGCCCGATGCGAGGCTTGAACCCATGAACAGTGAGATCATGGCCTGAGCCAAAGTCAGACACTTAACCTACTGAGCCTCCCAGGCGTCCCTAAAGCCAGTTTTTATTATTTTATTTTATTTTATTTTATTTTATTTTATTTTATTTTATTTTATTTTATTTTATTTTATGTTTGTTTATTTTGGAGAGAGAGACAGTGCATGAATGGGGGAAGGGCAGAGAGAGAGGGAGACACAGAATCTGAAGCAGGCTCCAGGCTCTGAGCTGTCTGCACAGAGCCCGACACGGGGCTCGAACTCATGAACTGTGAGATCATGACCTGAGCTTCAGTCAGACGCTTAACCGACTGAGCCACCCAGGTGCCCCTTAAAGCCAGCTGAAAAAAAATTTTTTTTTAATGTTTATTCATTTTTGAGAGAGAGAGAGACAGAGCATGAGCAGGGGAGGGGCACAGACAGAGAGGGAGACACAGAATCGGAAACAGGCTCCAGGCTCTGAGCCGTCAGCACAGAGCCCGACATGCGGGCTCAAACTCGGGGACGGTGAGATCATGACCTGAGCCGAAGTCGGACGCTCAACCGACTGAGCCACCCAGGCGCCCCTTAAAGCCAGCTTTTAATTAGTTTAGATTATGTCTCCTGCGTACGTGTGGTTTTGTTTCGGGAGATGATACTGTGTAGATCCTGGGCCGCACAAAAGCTCCAGGATATATTCAGGTTACCTTGGAAGGAAAAGAATCGGCCAGATCCCTGAGACCTCAGTGTGAAATAGTTTAATATGTTACCTCCCTCTGAAGTACTTACTCAAAAGAGAGCTCGAAGGTCAGAAACACCCCTACCGCCCAGGAGGGAACGTGTGTACGCTAGCAGAAATTCAGAGGGAATAGTGTAAGATGATGACTTTCTTCAAAAAAAAAAAAAATACAACCCAGTTTGATTCTGTCTCATTCTTCTGGACTATTCTTGTAATTTCTCTGGTCTCTGGTTCCAGGGGTCAGCTACATTTCCTCCGTCCTCTGCGATCGAGATGACAAACCCGTAAGTACCTATTTGATAAAATCCTTTGCCCTGCCTTTTCTCAAGCAGAAAAAGAACACGAATCAGCCCGCTGCCTCGGCTGGCCAGCATTTCCGCCCCTCACACCTGTGAGCAGCGGTTACGGCTTCCACAGCCGGCCAAGGCCCTGAGGAGGCCTACGGAACAGTCGGCCAAGTTCACCCAGCCTCGTCCCCTTCGCTTGACTCCTTGGCACAACCTTTTTACCTCCGGGTTGTGTGTGTTCTGTTGAACTTAAATGAACACGGTAGGATTTCGTTTTTGCTGTTGTTCGTTTTGCAGAGTGGGGTTCTAATGGGGGGGGGGCGGTGGATATCCTTGACCTCAGCCAACCTTGACCCCATATAGGCCAGAGAGAAGTGGTCTGGAAGGAAGAAGGGAAGAGGAACTGTGCAGCACAAGAGGGTGTGGAAACTGACTTCCTCCCCAGAGGCTTGGAACGTCCTTCTCAAAGCCCCATAGGGCCAAGCTCCTTGCACCAGCTCCTGGCCGTTCCTTTGAAAGGTTCTCAGAGCAGGGCTCCACGTGGTGCGCACGTACAGCCCGTGTACACACACCACACACGCACGCACGCACACCCCCCCACCCCCGTCTGGTGACAGATGGGGCCTGAAGGAGCTGGCAGTCTGCGTGGCCGATGGCAGAGAGTCGAGCTTGCTCTCACCGTCTCCCTGGAGTCCCAGTGCAGACGCAGGTGCGCGTCAGTGCCGGCTCTAATTTTATCCCTGGCTGATGGAAGAGACTAACCGAGCAGCAGGGAGGCTGCTATTTTGGGTCTCTCCGTGGCTCTGGGTTATATAAAGCCTATTGCTGTGACCTGCATTGCTTTGTGGCTGTGCCTCACTCTTGCTCCTTCTGTCACAATATGTCAGCAGTTCAGACATTGACACACACCCCCCCGGGGCTCTTGGGGAATGAGGAGGGAGGTGTGTGCTGGCAGAGCGGGCGCCTGTGCGCGTGCGTGTGTATGTGTGTGTGTGTGTGTGTGTGCACTCTCCTGCCAGCTCACTGGGGGAGGAGGCCTGCATATACTACCGGGAGCCGGGGCCCTGTGTGTGAGGAGGTTTGTTTTTGAAGGAAATGGAAAGATCTTTCTGATGGAGGAACATGAGCGTGTACACTCTGGGCTTTAGGACAGAGCGCGTTTGTGAGACGGTGTTATGGGTCCGCTGTTGGCATGGTGATAAGAATAACTTCTATTTCAGTCCCTCTTTTCATTTTGAAGGAACCCAAGAGTTTCATAAATTATACACAAACGGCTCTGCCTCTGAATGGCAGGAATTTGGGGTCTGGAATTAGGAGCCGCAGCTAGACGCACGCATGTGAAAGCGTGCATTTACGGATGGGTTGATGGCGGAAGATGGTATTTCCCGCATCTTTGGGGACAAATTTCCGCACAGACCCAAAAAGCCCTTCCTGTGCTAGTATTGTGGCCGCTGTGTCAAGACAGGTGCTTGCAAATGTTAGTGATGTATGATATCTAATTTAGCTTTGTATTTCCCAGTAGGGAACCTCAATAAATATTTTTAGGGCCATCTGGGTGGCTCAGTCGGTTACGCGTCTGCCCCTCGATTTTGGCTTACGTCATGATCTCTTGGTTGGGGGATCGAGCCCTGCGTTGGGCTCCTTGCTCACAGTGAAGAGCCTGCTTGGGATTCTCTCTCTCTCCCTTTCTCTCTGTCCCTCCCTGCCCCCCCAATAGAAAAATAAACTTAAAAAAATTTTTTAGATATGTTAAGTTTGCTAAGGAATAGACAACAAAATCCTAAAATAATCTAGCTCATTAGTTTATGAATTTGGAAGAGCCAAGTTTCCCAAGATACAAATTATTCACACGGAATAAGCCAAACAGAGCCCGGTGAGCTTACCACACAGGTGTTTATCCCGTCCCCCAACACAAGCCAGGGAAAGGAGACATTCTGTTCTTGGTGAGCTACGTGTTCCCCATATATAATCCCCAGGGTATATTTCGGCTGACATGATGGAGCTCCTAAGGCATTACCCAGGGGAGTGAAGATTTGGCAGCACGCAGCTTGGCCCTTGGAGCCTGACAGAATGTGACACCTTGGGCTGATGCTCGAGTTTCTCATTTGGGTTTTCCCGTCACCGGCAGCAACCATAGCAGGCGGGGCTCCCGTTGCTAGTAACCTGACCGTGGCACTGTTTCGTAGCTGCTCTCTGAAAGCAGCTGGCCCTTCTCTTGTACTGACCGAGGCACTCGTAAGGGGTTTTGAAGAGAAAAAGCTCAGGAACCTTCCACGTAGACCAGAAGGATCCAGCAGCCTGCTACACACGACCTGCACCTTAGACTTTCCAGTGAAGGGCGTGGCTTGGGAAGCAGGAAAGGGAACCGGCCCAGAATCAGAGATGGCGCCGGGAGAGGGCTGATGGGGAAATGAAGCTGGGAATGGGGAAGGTGTAAATGAATCATTGTGTGTCAATAATTGACTTAAGCAGAATCTCACCACTCGTGCCCCTCCCCTCGGCTCCTGGCTGGGGGCAGGAACTCGCTACTCTGGCTCCTTGGTGGTTTCCTCACTGCTCCCCAACCTCTCCTCCCTGCCCCGACCTCCCAAGGTCAAAGTGACCTTTCTGAAACCTAAATCCGGTCACCTCACCGTGCAAACCTCTTCAAAGGCTTTTCATTTTCTCTTCAGAGAAAACACATACGCTTTCCATGATCTGGGGCTCTCTGTGATCTAGGGCCTGCTTATCTCTCTGGCTTAGGTCACAGAGCAACCTTCTCAACCCTCCCTGAAGGGGGCCTCCTCTCCCCCCCTTCATCCCGCCCCTGACGCCTTAAACTTTCTTGAGCTGCTTACAATCCCCTAAATGTGCTAAGCTCTCTTGTCTTCCATGTGTTTGCATGGACTGTTCCATGTACCTGGAATGCCCTTCCAGTCTTTTTTTTTTTTTTTTTAAATCTCCTGAGTTTCTTTGAGGTCTCAACTCAAGCATCACCTTCCCCAGGAAGTTGAGTTAACCCCTCCACGCCTGGATCAGACATCAGGCTCTCCTCTGGTATCTTTGCTTCCCTCTGCCAAAGGGCTTAAGTGCCTTGCAGTCTGTCCTGCCCAGACCGTGGGCTTCTAGAAGACGAGGACTGTATGGCTCCTGGCCCGGCCCACTGCTCAGCCTGCAACAAGTGTCTGCTGAATGAATGCCTGGATCTGAGCAGAAGCCGCATTTCTGTACTACAAGTTCCTCGAGCGTCATGAGGTGTAGGGATAGGGGCAGGGTCGGTAAGAAATGTCAGCGAAGTTGAAGAGGAGAGGGCAGGCCCTGGGAAATCTGACCCTGAGCAGCCCCAGTGGGCCTGCTGGCGTCTGTCTCTGAAGCCGAAGGCCGAGCGCCTGTCTGGCCTTAGGCTGGGTCTTGCAGGTGGGTCTGTGGCTCAGGGTAGAGCGGTTAGCACGCCGCCCGGGCTAGCATTCCTCGGCATCTTTCCCACAGTCGGCACCTGTCTGCCTTTTCTGCACTCCACCCCGCCACGCGTCTGCGGTGGGAGAGGGGCAGAACTTGCATTTGGACCTCAGTGCCCCGCCTCCATCCATGCCTGCCCTGTGGTCACACCAAGACCACTCAAGGTAGCGGTGATTCTAGCACGACGGTCAGGATCTCAGAGCCCCAGCCCACCGGGCCAGTGGCTTCCTCTACCAGGCCGCACTCTGGAGACGCTGGCCTCGGGCACAGGACAGAAGCCAGCATGCTGAGCACCTCGCCCTTGGCCGAATTAGGTTAGGCCGGCTTGGGTCAGGGCATTTAGCTCGGCAGCTCTGGTGGTAACAGACACTGGGTATTTTGGAAGAAACAGACACAGCAGTAGAAGAGACCTCATACTATAAATCAGATTTCAAATGCAGTGAGAGAGGCTCTCTCATTAAATCCCCAAAACAGCTTTCGTACAGGAAATATTGTCTTAAATTTGTTTTTAGCATTTATTTATTTTTGAGAGACATAGAGACAGAGTATGAGCAGGGGAAGGGCAGAGACAGAGGTAGATACAGAATCTGAAGCAGGCTCCAGGCTCTGAGCCGTCAGCACAGAGCCCAGCGCGGGGCTCGAACTCACAGACCGCGAGATCATGACCTGGGCCGAAGTCAGCCGCTCAACCGACTGAGCCACCCAGGCGCCCCAGGAAATATTGTTTTAAATGATGGTTACTCACCACTTAATTCACCTGTTTTAATACTCACATTTTCATTTATTGGGCTTTATTAGAGCCTACCTTTTCTATAGTCTCAAGGCATCGCTGCCCCAAATATTTTCACTTAATTCTGTGTCGGAAGCTGCCTACTGATTTTCCAAAGACGACTCTGTGTGTGTGTGTGTGTGTGTGTGTGCGTGCGCGCGTTGTTCTAAGTCCTTTGTCCCTGTTCTCAGAATTGTCCCATGATATTACGATGATAATGCTATTAACCCAGGCATAAACTGGCTGTGGGGGAGGTGACAACATAACTGGCATTTTCTGGGAAACCAGAATTTTAAACAGTGCCTTTTTTTAGGCTCCTGCGTCCTGACAGACACTCACCCCACTGTGACAGAGCCTGCCCGATGGCAGCCTGGGGAAGCAGAAAGGAAAGGCCGGCTGTTGGCAGCGCCACAAGCTTAGAACAGCTGCAGGGGTTAGAGGCGCTCCCTCTAAAGGAGATGACACTGGGCCACTGAGGGGAAAGGGGGAGAAGACTCTGCAGCTGATGACGAGGAGGAAAGGGACTCGGTTCACACCGTGGGTGGGTAGTAAGGAGATTATCTGTATTAGGTACTGTTACCATTGCCCGGGAAGGCATGTGGTTTCACAGCCAAGAAACTGATAATGAATTGGAACGCCTTCCAGGGATCAGAACAAGTTACAACAATATATTCTGTGCTCAGTGTACATTTCAAAATCAGTAGTGCATTCAGGTTTATGGGGCGCGATGAGTGAGAAGTTGTAGAAGATCTCATGTTTGAACTTTATTTTGGTTTCTTTTTACAAGTCACATGAAGGGTGCCTGGCTGGCTTACTGGGAGAGCGTGAGACTCCGCGTCTCAGGGTTGTGAGTTCGAGCCCCACTTTGGGTGTGGAGATCACTTAAATATTTTTTAAAAACTGAAAACAAATATTAAAAGTCACATAATGGGAGTGGGGCGCCTGGCTGGCTCAGTCCATAGAGCACGTGATTCTCAATCTCAGGGTTGTAAGTTTGAGCCCCATGTTGGGCATAGAGATTACTTAAAAATAAAATCTTTTTTAAAATGTTTCTTTATTCTTGAGAGAGAGGATAGGGAGAGAGCGTGACCAGGAGAGGAGCAGAGAGCGAGGGAAACACAGAATCCGAAGCAGGCTCCAGGCTCTGAGCTGTCAGCACAGAGACTGATGCGGGGCTTGAACTCACGAACCACAAGATCAAGACCTGAGCCAAAGTCAGAGGCTTAACCGACTGAGCCACCCAGGCGCCCCAAAAATAAAATCTTTGTTTTGAAAAAAGTCACATGATAGGGCTTTCCAGGGTGAAGATACTAGATCCTAGGTAAGTTCACTGAGTGCCAACTATATGCTTCTTGCTCTTTTAAACGTTCTACATCCTTATGACTTCATGATGGGTATTCTTTATATTTTTTAATTTTTATTATTTTTAATGTTTATTTATTTTTGAGAGAGGTGTGCACACGAGAGGGAGAGGGGCAGAGAGAGAGGGAGACATGGAATCTGAAGCAGGCTCCAGGCTCTGAGTTGTCAGCACAGAGCCTGACAAGGGGCTTGAACTCCCAGACCACGAGATCACGAGCTGAGCTGAAGTTGGATGCTTAACCAACTGAGCCACCCAGGTGCCCCTCTTTATTATTTTTTAAATGTTTATTTATTTCTGAGAGAGAGAGCAAGAGGGGGAGGGGAAGAGAGTGAAGTGGACCGAGGATCTGAAGCGGGCTCTGCGCTGACACCAGAGAGCCCCACACGGGTCTCAAACTCATGAACCCTGAGATCACGACCTGAGCCAAAGTCAGACACTTAACCTACTGTGCCACCCAGGCGTCCCCATGGTGGGTATTCTTAATATCCTAATTTTACAGACGGAGAGATGAAGCCACAGAGAGATTAAGTCACAGGCCCAAGCCCACACTGCTAGTAAACGGAAGAGACAAGATTTAGACCGAGGCAGCCTGGCTCCAGCTCCCAGGCTTGTAACCACTCTTCTCTACCGCGTGTGTGCTCTTCAAACTGTCTGCTGATGGCGTACGAGGTGTGTGTTTTACCTCAGCGCGTAAGAATGAAACTATGTGGAAATCCTGTTTGAACGTCGGCATGACATCATCATTAATAAATCCTTACGGCCCAAGTCAGTCACGTTACTCAGGGCGTAGCAGCAACGCCACAGAAGACTCAGAGTAAGTCTTATTTCTGGATGCCCGGACCCAAATTATCCAGCAAGTGATCCCTTGACTTACTCAATAGGTGATTATTGAGCACTTATTCTGTCCCAGGCCTGCTGACAAGGCTCTGGAAATAAAACCGGGACGAAGGCACAGTCCTTTGCCCTCAAGGAGCGCGTAATGCATGGACGTCTCTCAGCCAATGGCCAACAGGTTAAAAGCACAACAATATCCTAAAGGCGAATGATCACCTGTGGTCTATTTGCTAACCCCCCTCACATGTGTGGGTAATTCCTGTTTGCCGGAGACCTTGGGGGCAACTCAACACCCCCTCAATGGGCCGACACCTGGAAAAGTCACCTGGTGTCCAGAAGTGTTTTCCCAGCAGTTCCGAGGGCTTGAAGTTCTTATCAGGGAAGTGACACGGAGTGATGGGAGTAAAGACGGACAATTGTGAAAAGAATGTGTAGCATGGACCTACTCTGGTGGAAATCTATAGAATAAATATATAGAAAGGTTTAGGGCTAGTTTCTAGAGAGCCACTCATGGAACCGGAAGGTCCGAAGGGCCATCCTGTGTCAGGCAAGGCTTCATCTGGGAGCTCTAGGACCCAGCTATGGAGCGAGAGGGTCAACTCCACAGAGAACACAGGGATGGAGAGCGGGGAGGGGTGATCCCCGGGGCGATGGGCACAGGGAGTTCAGTTGCTAGGGGAAGCAAGAATGAGAGTTGGGTGGCGAAACAAGAGGTCCATGCCATCGATTAAGGAAAACGTACAGTTCAGAGGGAGAGCCGATGGGTGGGGCCTTATCTCCTCCAACTCACTTGCTCTTCCAGAATTTCCTTGTAGGTATCCCTCCCATCCAGACTTACCCTGGTGTAAAGCGAAGAAATGGCAAACTTTCCTTGTGCCCAGGCTAGGGACTAGTGACCTGGGATTAGGAGGCCCGTGCGGGGAGGAGCAGGTGAGAAGGCAGGCTTGCACACACTGGAGAGGTCCAGGTGTCAGAAACCTACACCTGTCTCCTTGGGAGTGGCAGCTTTGTGACTGTCTTTCAGACATTGGGCAGAAGCCTGGAATTTCAAACCCCCCCGGGGCAGGCAGGGCAGAGAAGGCAGATCAGTGCAGTGGGCTGATACACCAAGCCAGGAACCAGTGTCGGCCTAAAGGGGGCGGCTGTCACCCATTATCACCGGTTCCCCCTAGGGAGGCTGTAAATCCAGATTGCGGGCTGGAACAGAAAAACACGGCTGCGGCTGCGGGTCAGAATCTAGTCTGCGGACCCCTCAGGCTGTGACGTCCGATAGGAGCCATATTGTCACAGAGCCAGTGAAAGTCCCTTCTCCACTTGTGCAATTTCAAATCTGTATGCTAATCTCCGCCAAATCAACAAATACGCGGTGACAGCCCGTGCCCAAGTTCAGCCCTTTGATCTACACTATCTAACTAAAA
>PITB01028025.1:0-19541 GCA_004024585.1 Paradoxurus hermaphroditus
TATTATTTCTTGTGTTCCTTTCTGAAGCTTTAAAAAATATGTACAAACACATTTTTATGTGTGTTGTTATGTATATCTGTATGTGCTTTTTCTCCTTTTGAAACTGAATTACATACTCTACAGCGTTCTTTTTTCACTTCTGATAGAAATGCAAATTAAAACTACACAAAGATACATTTTTTTCAATTACCGTACTTGAGGTTGAGGATATTTTCATGGGATAAAAACCATTTGTCTTTCCTTTTCTATAAATTCTCCATTCATAGTCATTTCCTTGTGTTTTTGTTTTTGTTTTGCCTATTGGGCTGCTGACATTATATCTGTGAGCTACTTATTTATTGGAGCAATTAACTGTGTGATATATTACAGTTTCCTTCCAGTTTGTCATCTGTCTTTGAGTTTGTTTATTCTAGTTTTGCCCTAAGAGTGCTTTTATGTGGTTGAATTCATTAGTATTGTTATTACTTTTGACATTTGGTCATAGTTGGAAAAGAGTTTTCCCCTCTGGTGTTAAAGAAGAATTATCCTATGGTTTTTTAGTTTATTACTTCCTTCTACATTTTATATATATTTAAATATTTCATCTGTTTGGAAGTTACCCTGGCACAGGGTAGGAGGCACAGGCCCAAATGTATTGTTCTGGAAGGCAGCCTGTTTGCCTCAATGCTGTTTATTAAATAATCCACCTTTTTCCTTCTGATTCGAGTTGTCGCCTGTAACATATATTACATTTCCATAATTGTTTGATTGTACAGGAACACCTAACATAAGATCTGTCCCCTTAACACATTTGTAAGTGCACAGCGTGGTATTGTTGACAGTAGGCACAGTGTTTTACAACCGATCTCTTGAACCTGTTCATCTTGTGTAACTGAAGTTTTATGCCCCTTGAATAGCACTAAATTTTCACGTTTAGCGGATTCTATTTCTGAATAGAAATTTTTTTCTATTTATTCTTGCACTTACTATGAAACATAAATAAGTTTTAGCATGCCCCAGGGCTAGTCTTCCTTCCTCGCTCTTTTAGTTTCTTTACATTTTTTTTTTTTTAACATTTCTTAAAATGATTTTCAACCCGGGTCACCTGGGTGGCTCAGTCGTTGAGCATCTGACTTTGGCTCAGGTCATGATCTCACTGTTTGTGAATTCAAGCCCTGCATCTGTGCTGTCAGCACAGAGCCTGTTTTGGATCCTCTGTCTCCCTCTCTCTTTGCCCCTCCCCCATTAGCTCTTCCTGTCAAAATAAAGAAATAAAAACTAAAAAAAAAAAATTCAACCGTGTGGCAAAGTCGAGGTGATTTTATAAAGGGTTTTAATGTTTTTACTTATTTTTGAGAGCAGGAGAGACAAAGCATGAGTGGGGGAGGGTCAGAGAGAGGGAGACACGGAATCTGAAGTAGGCTCCAGGCTCTGAGCTGTCAGCACAGAGCCTGAGGCGGGGCTCGAACTCATAGACTCTGAGATCATGACCCGAGCTGAAGTCGGACACTTAACCGACTGAGCCACCCAGACGCCCCTAGGTGATTTTAAGCGAATACCCATTTATGCACCACATGGATTCTACCATTAACGTTTTGCTAACCTTGTTTTAACACATATCTATCCCTCTATTCATCCTTCTGCACACTAATTCATCATATCTTTTGATGCATTTAAAGGAAATTGGAGATGTCAGTACACCTCTCTCAAATCGTTTTGCATTGCCTCATCAATAATTAGGGTTTAGTATTTGTTTATAGTATTTTTTTTATTTTGAGCTAAAATTTACCTACAGTGAATAAGGTTTTGACACATGCACATGCTTATGGAACCCAAACTCTTATCAAGACACAGACCGTTACCCTCACCCCCAAAATTCCTTCATGCCTCTTGCCAGTGAGTCCCCGGCCCTACTCCCACAGAGCCCCGTGCCGTTCTGACTCCAGGAAGTATGCATTGTTTTGTGGAAGGCTTCTTTCAGGAGCATGATGTTTCTGAGACTGAACCATGTCGTTTCTTTTCCTGGATGTCTCGTATCCCATTGTGTGAATACAGCACATTTGGTTGATTTATTCCCCTATTAGTCAAGACCGGAGGTGCTTGCCGTTTTTTGCCTGTTTCGAACATTATTGCACGGTTCGCTTTGTTGTCCATATGCTCTCTTTTCCTTTCTTTGTGGGGACGGGACAAATACGTGTGCGAAATGGCTCAGATAGAGGGTAGGCTTTTAGCTCTTTAAGAAGCTCTACCCCTTGCTTTCTCCAAGGTGGTTGTACCCTGTGACACTGCCACCGACGTGTCTGAGAGTTCCACTTGTTCTAGTCTCAGCATCATTTGATACTCCATCTTTTTAATTTTCGGGATACCGGGTGGGTACGTGGTGGTATCACATGGTGGTCGTATTTTGCATTTTACTGATGCCTGATGAGGCTGATCATTTTTTCATGTTCTTATTCTCCATTTTTAGTATCTTTTATCAAGTAACTGTTAAAATCTTTGCCCATTTTTTGTTGAGTTGCTTTCATCATTCATTTAGTTTTTTCTTGGCTACTTTTTTCTTCTTTTTTTAGGTAGGCTTCATCCCAGTGTGTAGCCCACTGTGGGGCTTGAATTCATGATCCTGAGATCAGAACCTGAGCTGAGATCAAAAGTCAGACTCTAATTGACCAAGCCCCTCAGGAGGTCCTTTGCTGGCTATTCTGACTTACCTATACAGTTTATTTCCCTGTAAAATTTAGGATCAGCATACTGGATTCCTAAAACAAATTGGTTGGGTTCTATTTTAGATAGATTCAGAGACAATTATATTGTGATGTTGATTCTTTGTACTCAGCAACTTGGAATGCCTTTCATCTGTTTACATTTTCTCCTCCCCTCCCCTGGAAGAACTTAAAAATATTCCTCCAGAAGTTCTTACATATTTCTCTCTAGACATTTTATATTTATTATCGCTGTTTTAAATGGTGCCTTGTCTGCAGTTATATCTTCTGATTTGTGTTGTTTACATAGAATAGAGCTGTTGATTTCTACTTCTGTATACGTTTTATGTTTTATTTCTGGATGTTTTTGTGGGGAAAAGACAAGATGATGTCCCAGGATGTCTGAGGTATACATTAATTTATGCTTCTTAGCAAGTGACAAAGGCTGATTTTTTAAAATTTCTTTGTTAACAATTTCAATTTCTTTTTCCCACTGCCATTGAGACAGAACAATGCCAGAAAATATAATTTGTCCGTGTGATTCTTCCTTCGATCTGCTTTTTCTGTTTCTGAAGCTGATTTGGTTCAGGAAGCTCTTGCTGCCTCCCGGTTCACTCTTACTTTTCTTCTTGCAAACAAACGATCCAAGTCCTGTGCTTTGGTTGTGCCTCTGGTGGTGGAGAAGGGTGCCTTTCCCGGCTCGTTGGCACGTCTCCAGCTGCTGCATGATCCCCGTGGTTTGGTGTGCTCCTACCTGACTTCTCTAACACACCCTGATCAACCTTCGATGACGTTGGCAGCCATTTTGACCCTTTAAAATCTGGAGTTTAACTTTCTTCCTATTTTATCCAAACTGGCTTTCTTTTTTAAGCCACCCAAGTGCCCTGTGAGGATGGCTATTTTTAAAATTAACTTATTTATTGTTTACTTTACATCCAAGTTAGCATATAGTGCAACAATGATTTCAGGAGTAGATTCCTTAATGCCCCTCACCCATTTAGCCTATATCCACAACCTACCTCCCACAACTCCTCCAGCAACCCTTTGTTTGTTCTCTATGTTTAAAAGTCTCTTATCTTTTGTCCCCCTCCCTGTTTTTATATTATTTTTCTTCCTTTATGTTAATCTGTTTTGTATCTTAAATTCCTCATATGAGTGAAGTCATAGGATATTTGTCTTTCTCTGACTGACTAACTCACTTAGCATAATACCCTCCAGTTCCATCCATGTAGTTGCAAGTGGCAAGATTTCATTCTTTTTGATTGCCGAGTAATACTCCAGTGTGTGTGTGTGTGTGTGTGTGTGTGTGTGTGTGTGTGTGTGTGCGCGCGCGCGCGCATATATACCACATCCTCCTTATCCATTTATCCATTGTTGAGTCTCCTTCTCTTCAGGTTGAGCCATGGAGAGAGCAGGATTGAAAGAAAGACAGAGGACTCAGGTATCAGTCTATCTTGAGTGCTTTGCTACCGCAAGGCAGGTCTTGTATTTCAGCAGTAATCAATGTAATCCTTAGGCAGACATTGATGGTTATCTTTTGCTATCTGCAAATCTAGTGGCCTTAGGCAAGGATAATGATCCTTGCATGGCTGCAGGGTCAATGTTTTACAGGACTGTAAACTTTGGAATAAGTAGTTTAGACAAACAGGTAGCCACGGGCCATCGCCTACAGAGCAGTGTGCTTGTGTGCAAGGGGTGTCCGAGGTCACCGGCTGTCAGCCAACTCCTTGTCTTTACATAGTTTCCTTCAATCCATCGATGGACATTTGGTCTCTTTCCATACTTTGGCTGTTGTCGATAGTGCTGCTGTAAACATTGGGGTGCACGTGCAGTTGGGTGTGTCCAGTTTTTCCAGTACCATTTGCTGAAGAGACTGTCTTTATTCCATTGGGTATTCTTTCCTGCTTCGTTGGAGGTTAATTGGCCATTCATTTGTGGGTCCATTTCTGGGTTCTCTATTCTATTCCATTGATCTGAGTGTCTGTGTTTGTGCCAGTACCATACTGTCTTGATGATGACAGCTTTGTAATACAGCTTGAAGTCCGGGATTGTGATGCCTCTAGCTTCAGTTTTTTTTTTTTTTTCAAGATTTCTTTGACTATTCAGGGTCTTTTCTGGTTCCATACAAATTTAGGATTCTTTGTTTTAGCTCCGTGAAGAATGCTGGTGTTATTTTGATAGGGATTGCTGGCTTTTTTTTTTTTTTTAAGCTCATTCTTCTTATGTTTTGTATTTCCACAAAGGAAATGGTGGAAGTACTGAACTTCCAGGTCATGTGAAAGCTTGAGTCCTACTCTGAACATACTGGACTCTTTTAGAAAGGGTTTAATAATATTCAGAAAAAGTTATTGTCTCTGATTGTCTTCAGTTTTTAATTAGTTGTTCTTTGTCCAAGGAAGATACACTTCCTACTGTCTCCTAATTAGATTGGCTTCACTGTTTGCCTCAGGGTCTTTGAAGATTAGGGAAAAGGATAATTTGTAACAAAATATTAAGTACCCTTACCAGTTAGCATTTTGGTACTTAATAATTATTAGGCATAATTTTGGGCATACTTATTTTAAAATATCGAGTATACCGTTACTTAGTATTTTATTGACAGTAAATAATAGACTAAAGCAGTCTCATTTTTGTGTGTAAGTGGTTGGAGTCTCACAGCCGTGGCGTTAGGACGAGCGGATAGTGTTATGTGCACACCCAGTTTCAGAAGCCAGAGGGGAAATAAGCATTCATTAAACTTCAAGTACGTGAAACCCATTACCAATTAATTATTTCCTATATGAAAGCTTTGACGCCTGTTAGAATGGCTGTTGTCAAGAAGACAAGCGATATTGAACGTTGCAAGGGTGTGGTGAATAGGAAACACTTGTGCCCTGATGGTGGGCATGTAAATTGTACGGTCACTATGGAAAATGTTGTGGGAAACAACACTGCACATGATGGGCTGATGACACGTCCCTCTGTCACATCTTCCCTCTCCTGTCCCTCCCATGTGCAAGCCTGCAGTGTCGTTCTTCCCACACCACCTCTTTCCTCCCGTGGCTTTCCCTGGCTCCCCATTGCCTGTAGAATAAAGTTCTAAATTCTCTTCCTGGTCGTTAAGACAAAGAAGTTTGTCTCCTAGCTTACTCCTGACAAATTAACTCAAAGACTTAGCCGGGGAACTCTCCTTCTTGTCCCCGTTACAAACCTCATGCCTAGCTCAGCTCTGAGCTTCAGCTCGCTCTGCTTTTCTGGAGTCTCTTCCATGACACTGCTGGCCTCAATTTTGTTGACCTAAATCCTCCCCTTATTTCCACATCCGAATCCTACCCTCCCTGGTGCCGATTTTCCCTCTGAACTCTCCTTTGGAGTAGTCTCATTCATTGTCACGATCTGTTCCCGGATGTTTCCACCTGTTTGTCCTGTGTTTTTCAGCGGATCCTTAAGAAGGGAGCCGTGGCTTCTACTGTACAGCCCTGTCCTTGTGGTTTTATCTATAGAAGGTTTCAAGCCTGGTGACCAGATTAGCAGATTTGTCTAATTTTTCTGCTCTTCTCAGGGTCATTCTTTTTAACGAGCTGGATGCTGTGCTTTCCTTTCAGGTCTATTTGCCTGCTGTCAAATGTTTCTTTACCTTCTAGTTTTTTAAACTCTTGGCCCAGTAGTGGAATCACTGGACGCTATGATATTTCTATTTTCAGTTTTTTGAGGAGCCTCCATACTCTTCTGCACCAGTTTGCATTCCCACCAATGGTGCGAGAGGGTTCCCCTTTGTCTACATCCTTGGCAATAGTTGTTGTTTCTTGTGTTTCTGATGTTAGCCATTCTGACAAGTGTGAGGTTATAGCTCACTGTGCTTTTGATTTGCATTTCCCTGACGAGTGATGTCGAGCATCTTTTCATGTGTCTGTTGGCCATCTGGATGTCTTCTTTGGAGGAATGTCTATTCATGTCTTCTGCCCATTTTTATTTGGATTATTTGTTCTTTGGGTGTTGAGTTGTATACGGTCTCCATACATTTTGGCTACTAAACCCTTTATCAGATATGTCATTTGCAAATATCTTTCTAATCCCATAGGTTGCCTTTTAGTTTTGTTGATTGTTTCCTTTGCTGTGCAGAACTTTTTATTTTGATTCGGTCCCAATAGATTGCTTTTGCTTTTGTTTTCCTTCTCTTAGGAGGCATATCTAGAAAACTGTTGCTATGGCCAGTGTCCGGGAAATCACTTCCCGTGCTCTCTTCCAGGATTTTAATGTTTTCGGGTCTCACATTGAGGTCTTTAATTCATTTTGAGGTTATTTTTGTGCTTCGTGTTTGAGAGTGGTCCAGTTTCATTTTTTTTGCTTGTATCTGTCTAGTTTTCCCAACACCGTTTGTTGGAGAGACTTCCCCATTGCATATTGTTTCCCACTTTGTTGAAGATTAATTGACCATATTATTGTGGGTTCATTTCTGGATTTTCTATTCTGTTCTGTTGATCCCTGTGTTTGTTTTTGTGCCAGTACCATACCGTTTTGATTACTACAGATTTGTAGTATATCTTGACATCTGGGATTGTGATACCTCCAATTTTGTTCTTATTTTTCAAGATTGCTTTGGCTGTTTGGGGTCTTTTGTTGTTCTATACAAATTTTAAGATAATTTATTCTAGTTCTGTGAAAAACACTGTTGGTATTTTGATAGGGATTGCATTAAATCTGTAGATTACTTGGGTGGTATGGACATTTTACCAGTATTTGTTCTTCCAATTCATGGGCATGGAATATCTTTCCTTTTGTTTTTGCTGTCTTCAATTTCTTTCATGAATTTTTTATAGTTTTCAGAGTATAGGTCTTTAACCTCTTTGGTTGAGTTTATTCCCAGGTGTTTTATTCTTTTTGGTGGAATTGTAAATGGGACCTTTTTCTTAATTTTTCTTTCTGCTACTTCATTATTAAGTATATAGAAATGCAACAATTTCTGTATATTGATTTTGGATCCTGCAGCCTCATTGAATTTATTTATTACTTCCAGAAATTTTTTGGTGGAGTCTTTAGTGTTTTGTATATATAATAGCATATCATCTGCAAATAATGAAAGTTTTACTTCTTCATTATAAGTCAGGATACCTTTTATTTCTTTTGGTTGTCTGATTGCTGTGGCTAGGACTTGCGGTGCTGTGTTGAATAACAGTGGTGAGAGTGGACATCCTTGTCTTGTTCCTGACCGTAAGGGAAAGCTTTCAGTTTTTCACCATTGCATATGATGTTAACTGTGGGTTTTTCCTACTTGGGCTTTATTATGTTGAAATATGTTCCCTCTAACCGTATTTTGCTGAGGGATTTTTTTATCATAATAGATGTCATAGTTTGTCACATGCTTTTTCTCCATCTATTGAAATAATCATGTGGTTTTTAGCCTTTTTCTTGTCGATGTGATGTATCAAGTTGATTGATTTGCAATTATTGAGCCACCCTTGCATCCCAGGAATAAATCCCACTTGATCATGGTGAATGCTTTTTTCTGGTTTTTTTTTTGTTTGTTTGTTTGTTTTGTTTTTTTTAAAGATTATTTATTTTTGAGATGGAGAGAACACAAGTGGAGAAGGGGCAGAGAGCAAAGGGGACCAAGGATCCAAAGCTGGCTCTGCGCTGACAGCAGCGATCCTGATGCGGGGCTTGAACTCCAACCATTAGATCATGATTAGAGCCAGAGTTGGACACTCAGTCGGCTGAGCCACCCAGGTGCCTTGAATGATTTTTTTAAATGCGTTGTTAGATTTGGTTTGCTAATATTTTGTTGAGGACTTTTGCATCTGTATTCAAAAGAGATATTGCCTTATGGTTCTCTTTTTTTTTGTGGTGTCTTTATCTGGTTTCAGTATCGAGACAATGATGGCCTCATAGAATGAATTTGGAAGCTTTCCTTCCTCTTCTATTTTTTGGAAGAGTTTGAGAAGAATAGATATTAACTATTCTTTAAATGTTTGGTAGAATTCACCTGTGAAGCCATCGGGTCCTGGAGTTTTTTGTTTGTGGTAAGTGTTTTGATTAGTGTTTTGATTCCATTGCTGGTAACTGGTCTGTTCATCCTGATTCCGTTTTGGGAGGCATATGTTTCTAGAAATTTATCTATTTTTTCTAGGTATTTCAATTTTTTGTCATATAATTTTTCATATAAATTATTCTCTTATAATCCTTTGTATTGCTATGGCGGTAGTTGTTATTTCTCCTGTTTCACTTATGATATTGTTTATTTGAGTCCTCTCTCTTTTTTTTCCCTTTTTTGACAAGTCTGAGTAAGAGTGTATGAATTTTGTTTTCATTTGTCTCCAAGAATATTTTGATTTCCTCTTTTTATCTTTTTAAAAAAGTTTTTTTAACATTTATTTATTTTTGAGAGAGAGAGAGACCGACAGAGCACGAGTGGGGGAGGGGCAGAGAGTGAGGGAGACACAGAATCCGATGCAGGCTCCAGGCTCTGAGCTGTCAGCACGGAGCATGACACGGGGCTCGAACTCACGAACTGTGAAATCATGACCCGGGCCGAAATCAGACACTTAACCGACTGAGCCACCAGGGCTCCCTCCTCTTTTTTTTCTTGATTGACATGTTCATTGTTTAGTAGTATAACATATAACACTTGACCTCCATGTATTTGTGCTCTTTGAAGATTTTTCCTTGTGGCTGATTTCTAGTTTCACAGCGTTGTGGTCAGAAAAGATACATGATATGACTTCAGTCTTTTTTAATTTGGTGAGACTCGTTTTGTGACCTAATAAGTGATCTATTCTGGAAAATGTTTCACGTGCACTTGAAAGGAATGTGGATTCTGCTGTTTTAGGTTGGGATGTTCTGAATATATCTGTTAGATCCATCTGGACCAATGTGTTATTCAAAGCCATTGTTTCCTTTCTGATTTTCTGTTTGGATGATCTGTCCATTGATATAAGTGGGGTGTCAAGACCCCTACTATTATTGTCTTATTATCGATTACTTCCTTTATGTTGGTTATTAGTTGCTTTATGTATTTGGGTGCTCTCATGTTGGGTGCATAAATATTTACTATTGTTATATCTTGTTGGATTGTTCCCTTTATGGTTAGAAGTGTCTTTTGTTACTGTCTTTGTTTTAAAGTCTCTTCTGTCCCATGTGAGTATTGCTATTTCGGCTTTCTTTTCACTTCCATTTGCGTGATAAATGCCTTTCCATCCCTTCACTTTCAATCTGCCTGTGTCTTTAGGTCTGAAATGAGTCTCTTGTAGGCAGCATATAGATGGGTCTTGTTTTTTCATCCATTCTGTCACCCTGTGTCTTTTGATTGGAGTGTTTAGTCCCATTACGTTCAAAGTAACTGTTGAGATGTCACTTTATTACTTCTTTTATGGTTGTTTTTACTTATGTTCATTTCATTTTGTTGTCTTGCTGTGATTTTGTTTTGTTCTTTCATTTGAGACCTATTCCTTCGTCTCTTCATTTCGTCTAGCTGTGTCTGTTTCTGTGTGTTAGGCAAGTCAGGTACGTCTCCTGTTCTTGAAAGTAGTGTCCTTATGAAGAAAAGATCCCCTAGTGGCCTGCAGTGCAGTGCGCCCTCTTCCCCAGAACCCGACACTTGAGACATGTCTCCTGTGTTGTTGCATGCGCCCTGCTGTTAAGGCCATGCTGCATTTGCCTTCAGTGAAGTCTTCTGCAATGACTCTCTTTGCCTATTGTGGGTCCCTGTGTTGTTAGTGGGACAGTCCAGGGCCACCTCGAGTCCGAGTTGAGTCAGGCCCCGTGTTTACCAGAGATGCAGTAGCCCCGAACTGCAGGGTGCTCTCTGTGCACCCTGAGAAGCTTTCGTCGGTGGACACGGCCTGCAGTCAGACCTGGTGTCTTCCCCAGCTCAGTGTGGGGCTGCAGTGGGACGGGTGTGTGTGGTCATACCCCCTTCTCCCCGGTGCAGGAGTCGCTGTGGCGCGGTGCTGGTCCCTGTAGGGGCTGCTCGCACGGTCCCTGACTGTTGGCACTGCTTCAGATGGGCTCCGGTCAGAGCGAGGGCAGGTCCTCAGGAGAACGAGGGGCAGGCTGTGGTGCCAGCAAGGCACATGCTGATCTGCTGCAGGAGGCGTCTGTGTCTTTAAGGGCAGGGACTCAGCTTCCTGTAACCCTCCTGTCTCTCCCAGAGCTGGGCCTGCTGATTATCAGAATTCGAGGCTGTAAGTCCCTCTCATTTTCAAAGCCAAAAGGGATGGGATTCCTCTCCCCGCCTGCAGACTCCCTGCTGTGATAGTCTGTCTCTGACCCCATCCATCCATGCATCCGGCCCCCTCCCTCAGGGGGCCCCGCCTGGGGGGCTTAGCTCCCCACCACATCTCCACTTTCTGGCCCTCTTCAGTGTGGCCTCTTCTACATTTAGGTGTGGCGTTTGTTCTGCCGGGCTTGGGGTCATTTTCTGGCTCATTTACACTGATGTGGGGGTTCTCCTGTTGTATCTGTGGCACGAACTGAGTTTAGGATCCTCTTCCTGCGCTGTCTTCCCCTGAAGTCTGACCTGGGGGACCTTTCTCTGCTGAATTATTCCTAACCATTTGGGCACAAGGAAGAAAAACAGTGCCCATTTACTCTGTTTTTTCCATCTGTGACCCGTTTCGTAAATCGGTATGTATAGGGAAGCTTCATCTTGAAGCCCATGTGTCCCTGACCTGGTAAAATACCTGGGCATTTGTATTTGTCTTATATGGACACAGCGACAGGACGCTTGTTGTATTTAAATTTACTTCAAGAGTCCACCCCGTGCATTTTGAAATGCACATTCCATGGGTAGAGACAGCGTGTTATCAAGGAAACAAGGAATCCCTGGCTGCGTGCTGTCCGAAAAGAACTGTAACGGGAGCCATACATGTGATTTTACCTCTACATTTTCTTTTCCTTGTTTGTTAGTTTATGTCTTTATCTTGAGAGAAAGAGAGAGAGCACAAGCAGGAGAGGGGCGGAGAGAGCAGGAGGAAAAATCTCAAGCAGGCTCCACACTGTCAGTGCAGAGCCCGGTGGAGGGCTCAGACTCACAAACCATAAGATCATGACCTGCCCCGAAATCAAGAGTCGGATGCTTAACTGACTGAGCCACCCAGGCGCCCCTTGCATTTTCTAATAGACATTTATAAAAGTAAAAAGAATCAGGTGAAATTACTTTTAATACTGTATTTTCTTTAGTCTGATATAACCAAAATATTATCATTTCAATATTTAATCATAAAAATATTAAGATATTCTACATTCTTTCATACTATGTCTTTGAAATCTGGAGTGTATTTTTCACTTATTACAGCACCTCTCAGTTTGGAATTGCCGTATTTCAAGGGGTCAAGGGTCACATGTGGGTAGTGGCTGCCGTGCTCGGGCCGCACAGTTCTACGGTTTTAGAATTTACATCTATTAACATTCTATAAGACAAGGTTTCTCAGTCTCAGCACTGTCGACATACGGGCTGGATAGTGTGTGTTGTGCGTCAGGGAGATACAGTCCTGTGCACTGCAGGACGTCAAACGGTATCCCTCACCGCTCCCCTCTGGATGCCAGTATCACTGCCCTTCCGTGATGTGACCAACAAACATGGCTCCAGACATCATCAAATTAGAACCAGAGCTACAAGAAATAGTCACAGGCACCATGAAAAGTTGTCTCTAGTTGCGCTTGTTAAAAGTCCTTGATGATGTCTCCCAGCCGTTCACAAATGGTTTTCTAAAGAGCTAAGCGAGCATATGGCGACACTGCACTAGACATTGCATTCCATGGATTCTTTCGTGGCTCTGAGCTCTGAAGAAGCCATTTGGTAGCAATGAATTAGTTATTGATTGGAAGGCACAGTGGATTGTTGAAATCCTGTTAACGGTCCCTCTCAAAGTGTCCTGGGTCATCATATTGGAGTCTTAGTAAACGCTCGGCAGAATATACTGCTGAATGTTCTCTCTGAGAATCAGTGTCACTGTGAATTTAATGTTCATTGAACTTATTGTGAAGTATTGGGAAAATGGATACATTCTAGTGGAGAGACACAATTGGTTTAGTTTTGATGAATGTATTTATGATGAAGTGATTATTTTCAGCAGTGATGCTAAATATATAAACCCTTCAAATGTAGTCTAGAAGCCTGTACATTTGCATGAGAATCTCATATTTTTACAAAGGACTGTGAAAGACAAATGTAAACTGTATTTATATTAGCAGGCGGCCATTGATTTGCTACGAGCAATTAGGTATTTAAGCATTCAGTCACTGGCGAGACACTTTGTTCTAGGGGTTTTGTTAGGGATGAGCTTCAGAAGAAGGAAAGTTACTTGAATAAAAGTGAGAGTTCCAATTTGGAGTCGTCAGTCTCCCCATGGAATGAGAATATTTTTAAAATATAAAAATATACTGTGATCCACAGAGGACTCAGACAATAACATATAGTTTAGTTTTGGTCCAGATAGTTCATTTTTTTGAAAATCCCAGTGAACTTCATATTATCTACAGACGAATGGGGCACATTGCTCAGATTGAGTCAGAGTTCATGTATTTGAACTTGTAGTTCTCCATAAGCAGAGCTTAAAATGATTTTTAATTTTTAAGCATAGTAAGAAAAAAGTAGGTAAAGAGAAAATGTCAGTGGGTAGTATATGTTTGTATAGTATGGTCAATGTTCGTGTTTCAGAAGGGATGAGTCTCTATATCCAAATTACTCATCCAATAAACTTTGAGCATTTGGTGCATAGCAGGCACTAATCGAGGGACTGGGGGCTCAGAGATGAATAAGAAGGATGGAATCTGCCCTCAGAGATTGTCATATTTGAGAAGAGAGAGAAATAGGCAATTTTCAAAATTTGGTAGGTGCCAAATGGAGATATATGGGAAGATCTTTCTTGGATTCTGGGGTCTAGAGATGCTTCTAGAAAATAATAGTTTGGAAGAACGAGGAGGCATTAGCCTGGCAACGATAGCGATGAACTTATGGCATAGGAGGAGAGGAAAGTATGAAGGATTATTCCAGGCAGAGGGACAGCATGTGTAAGAGGCCAGAAGTTACAGAGAATGTGATCTTCGGAAAGATCAAAGTTCAGTTCTGTAGTTCACAAGTGGGAAAAAGCTAGGAGCCAGTTTGCGTGTTGCCAAAGTGTGACAGGTTAGATTATTTTCTAGATATATTCATTCTCTCCCTTTGCTCTCCTTGGGAGGAGCATACCTGCCCGTGTTATTGGCATTGGGATTGGCCCATGGCTTGCTTTGGCCAATGGAATAATAGCAGATATGATATAATGAGGCTTGAAAGACAAGCTCAAGCTAGCCGACTCTAGATTTGTTGACATGCCCAGCTGAAATCAGCAGAGGCACCTTCCTGAATCCAGTCTATTTCAGGCAAACTCCAGCCAACCCACAGACTTGTGATCTAGTAAATGCTTATTATCACATGCTGCCGAAATCTTGTGTTTGCTTGTTATATAGCAGGAACTGACTAGAAGAATATCAGAGCACTAATCTGCAGTTCAGCCAATCTCTTGATTATTTCTGTTTTGCATTAACATATTAAATTCCATACTGTACAGATAGCGTGCTTAATATTATCTATAGATGACATAATGAAAGATGGTAGAATGAATAATGTATTGACAAGAGGGAAGAATGAGTACATTAATATAATATGATAAAGTTATAGTGTAAGTAACCACAAATAGTATTGTTAGATGCAAAATAAGTCTTTTATTCATTGGCGCATTCATTCAACATTTATTGATAAAGAGAGTACCATGTATCCAACACTGTTGGGATCTAGAAAGACTGTACTGGGGAAGACATTTTCCTGTTTTTAAAGATTCTAATAGAGGATCTAGAGGTTTGTGGTGAGAATTTTGTAGGGATTAGAGGAAATTTCTCCAAATAAAAACTCAGTGGCTTGGACTCTCCTCTCTGGCCCTTTGGTCTCTCTCCCATCTGTTCCCACTGCCATGTTTTTTAGGAATGGCCAATTATTCTTACTTTTTCACAGGTTGAGATAAGAAGAAAATGTGAAGGGAGAGATTCTGGGTGCCCCAAATTATATTCTCATGTCTAGAAGTATCCTGAGACTCTGGAAGCAATTTCCAAAGGAAATGAAAGTTCCTTTCTGGGAGATATTTAGGCAATGGGTATGAAAAGTTATCTTGAGGAAAGGTTTTATGTTTAGCTCTGCCACATAGGGGTTGGAGAGCAGAACCGAATGACTCCACAGCCCCAGGATTTTCTCCTTGGCTTTTGCAAAATGACTATCTATGGGCAGGATTTTGTTTTCCATTTTTAGTGCAGCTGGCTCTAAATTGGAGGTCATTAATGCATGGTTTAATGTGTATTCCATTGTGGCAGCTAGTCTGCTTTCAGAAGTAAGCTAAAATAATCAATTTCTAAAAATATCCTCCAAGCCCAATTGCTTTTGGCATGTCGGATCCAGGCAGGCTTTCTTATGGAAAGTTGAAACGAGCTGGATATTTTTGTAGAGCTGTTCTCGGTTGTAGTCATCACCACACTGACAACCGTCTGTGTCAATCTGTTTATTCTTTCCCATTTTGTTCAAGGGGAAGGAAAATAAATGGGCAGAACTAACTCGTTCTAGGGAGGTAGAAATGAAACGCAGTAGAGACATGGATGTTCGAGAACGAGTCGACGCGCAAGTCACTCTTTTTTTATGCAGTCAGTAAGTGTTTCACAACATGGGCAAAAAACAACATTAATGAACCTGATTAAGAGAAAATTCTTATTTTTTTTATCACCACCAGCCGTGGGACAAATGCCATGTTGCTCCTCATGTCAGGCCCTGAGAAGGACACAGCTTTACTTCTTTGACATTTCTGCCAAAAAAGTATGTAACTGGAATTTAATCACGAGGAAGCATCAGGCCAACCCAAGTTGAGAGCATCCTAAAAAACAACTGTCCTGTACTTTCGGAAAATGCCAGCGCCATTCATGGCAAATAAAATAGGCCCGAAAAGTAAACACAATGTAGATCAAGGGAAAAAATTTCCATACAGAATATTATTGGGAAAATTGCAGAAATCTGAATATGGCAATAATAATATATCTGTATTAACTTTTCTCAATTTGATAATCACGCTCTTCTCAGAAAACATACTGGGAAGTGTTTAGGGACAGGGGTATGGTGTCAGCAAGTTACTTTCAAACAGGTGATTCACAAAACACACAGCTAAGAAGCAAATGGGGCAAAATGTGTTCAGCTGGTGAATTTGCTCAGGGTATATGGAAATACTTTCTAGACTTCTTGTGATTCTTCTATAAGTTTTAAAGTCTTTTAGAATAAAAGCTAAGAATTACTTAGCAAAAATTCTTAATGTTTCAGAAGGCTATGGCAGCATAAGTGACTGAGAAATCCTTTACCCCACAGTCTGATACGTAATCAGGATGAACTTTAACTCTGTTGGCATGAATTCACTGGTAAAAATGACCTTAAAAAAAAAAAGAACTTTCTTAACTTAATAAATGATTGCTTAACTTAGTTAATGTTTAAGAAATGCTTTGTCTGGACAAAAACGATTTTAAATTAAAAAAATCAAACAATTAAAATAAGGAATAGCTAATATTAGTTTTTAAAAAATCAATTGCATTTTCAACCAAGAGGAATAAGATTGATGATGAGTTGGTCAATGTCTAGATGGTGGGAATTCCCAGTGTGGCAGAGGATCTGAACCAGTAAATCCCCACCTTTCCCTGCTGTCTACACTTGACTTGGCTGCTACCAGTTTGTTCTTTTTCTCTTGTTGAAATGACTGCATTTTTTAAAAAGTTGTTTTGACTCAATTAATGAACTATCAGCCAATTTAGTAATCTTTAAGTTAGTAATATGTATGAATTTGCCATGTATTTAGTCATGACTAGAGGCATTATATCTTTTTAAAAAATCAAATATATCTTTATAGGTAAAAGAGAATTTAAGGTCTTTAAAACACACCCATAAATATTTCTTCTTTGTCTTTGTTCTTTAAAACACTTCAACCAACCATGTCGGGAATGATAATACAGGAGACAACCATATTGTAAAGGAATGCTTACTTGAATGGGCTCATTCTTTTACAAAATAGCGATAAGTAAAATCTTTCCCGTCATTCTTGATGCCAGAAAATCTCAAAGGCGAATGTCATTCACCTCCAAGAAAGGGTGATGCTGGTGCCCCGCGGTACATACCCGAACAAACTTCCCAGGTTGTTAAATTATTGAAACATCTCTGGGTGAGTTGGTCATACCCACTGTTCCAGCTCTCAGGTGCCCTCCCCACTTCACACCTAACCCTGGTGTCTTCTCGGGCTGCCTCAGACTACCTAAAATCTAACCACCAAAGAGGCAGAGCTGGGCACAGCAGCGAACCCCCAAGACCTAGGTGGCATCCAATCTAATGGGTTGGTGCCACTGTTAAATGTCTCGAGTGTGATGCCTCTCTTCATGTGAGTCCCTGTTCACCTCAGGAAATGGAGTGTTATGCCCAGAATTCGGGGACCCCAAGAACCACCAGGGAGCCGAGTCCGATGCAAGAACAAAGAGCCTTTAATCGAGCTAGCTCGAGCTCAATCTCCTACCGCACCGACGCAGCGGTGGGTCGAGAGAGGGGGCCCGGTCCCAAAACACAATAGTTTTAAAGGGGTCTAGGGGCAGTGGGAGGGGTGATGGTCATGACCCTAGCCGATTGGCTGAGGAAGGGTCAAAGGTCCTGTCCCACAGGTCAAGCTTCTGCGCAGGCCCTGGGGACTCAAGGTGGAGGACACAGAACACAATGGAGTCAGTCCCAGTTTGCCCTTAAGCAAAATGGGATCCTTCCCGATTTGCCCTCACAGGAGCAAGAGCAGAAAGACACGTCAGCAGGGAAGAGTTAAATTCAGGCTTTAATATGCATATTCGAATGACATAGGGCTCCAAACGACTTTTTTCTTTAGAACCAAGACTTTTTTCTTTAGAACCAACCGGGAGGAGGGATTGTTGACAGCCAGTGGAAGCAAACTTTTTGTGGATTTAGATAGCAGGAGACCCAGAGTCTCCTTCGGGGGGAGTGGGGCAATGTTATTATCAAGGGAGAGAAAAGCAGCCACTGCAGCTGAGAGCCTGCCTGACACGCACAGCTGAATCCTGGTATTCTTTCGTCGAACAGAAACAACTTCATAAAACACCAGCATAAGACGAGGCCACGCCACAAACACCATGGTCAAGAAAAACAAAAGCAAAAAACGCGACTACTCTGCCATCAGGTCTAAACATAGGCAAAAATACATTCTCTGCGTCACAAAAAGAATCGAACGTCCCACACTCTTGGTTAATGTGAGTGACCACTTCTTTTACTAATTACAGCTTCAGTCTCACTATCTTCTAGGTGAGATTCATCAAGGTGCCCGATTACCTCTGCTTTCTGACAGCGTCCAATTCAAAGCCAAGCCCCGCTTTCCTGAATCCTCCCCCAAACCTCCTACCACGGTCCAGTATTCCATAATGCCTCTTCTAACACCTTACTGAGATGTACGTGGGTCCCCAAGATGTATGTTTTTTCTGGTTGTAATGAATTAATAAACCCAACTGACTTGTCTACAGTTGTGTTCCTTTCCAGTCTTTGGAAGACATTGATAGTACCATGGTTCTCTAATGCCCCAGAACACTTTCTTGAGACCCTTGGGTGGGGGCGGGGGTCAAGTATAAAAGTTCTTTTTCAATCACCATGTGACTAAGAGATTCTTAAGAGAATGGCTTCTGGCCGCTGAGAATCAGAAAAAAATGAAATTCACTGGCCACTGGCTTGTAAGTGTGGCTTAGGCAATATTAAGGGTTTGGGGATTTCTGACCACTCTAGGCTGGTACTCCAGGTAGTTACGGGAAAATAAAAGATACGGGTTCTTTCCCTACCTCTTTATTATTTACATTATTTTAGCCAATAAATAATGGTAGACATTAGATCTCTAAGAAACAAGTTTTGATTTCTTATGAACAGTATAGAAAAATAAACATCAAACAATATTAAAAAGTAGTAATTACTTGGTGACATTCTGGGTGTTTGGTTTGCAAACAAATCACTTTTGTACTATTTATGAAAGCATAACGTACTAAGAAAACATAGTAGAAATAACATTTGAAGTTTATCTAAGGAGACTAAATCAGAAGTGAGTTTACATGAAAACATTGTAATAAAAATGCAAACAAGCAAACCTGGGAAATTAGGCTGACGCTTTGAAATGATAATTGTATAATGCTCTTAACTAGTCATTAATGCCCAGCATTTTGGAACAACTACTTGCGTTAAAAATATCCTGCTTACCCTACATATTTGGAAAATAACGAAGTTGCAGTTGATGGCGTTTTAGAATGGGAAGCAATCTAAGCATGCCCTGTTATCGCGAATTGTAAACTGAGGCATGGAGAGATCTGCCCGATGAGACCCTGGAGTCTAGTGCTTTCCCAGTGTGCAAACATTTCCTTGAAAGGATGTGTTTCACTAATTCACACGGATCTTTTCCTCAATTGGCCCACTGTGTCAAAACTTCTGATATATTTGACTTTAATATGAGTTGATTGTCTAGACCAGGCTTTCTCAACCTTGGCAGAACAGATTCTCGCTCGTGATGCTGGGCACGGGCCATGAGCCACAGCTCCCAGTCAGGCACACGATCACGAGTGTTAAGAATAGATCACTTAGGAGCGCGTGGCTGGCTCAGTCGGTTAAGCGGCCGACTTCAGCTCAGGTCATGATCTCGCGGTCTGTGAATTCGAACCCCACGTCGGGCTCCGTGCTGACGGCTCAGAGCCTGGAGCCTGCTTCAGATTCTGTGTCTCCCTCTCTCTCTGCCCTTCCCTTGCTCACGCTCTGTCTCTATGTCTCTCAAAAATAAAATAAAAACGTTAAAAAAATTAAAAAAAAAAAAAAAA
>PITB01028026.1:0-19556 GCA_004024585.1 Paradoxurus hermaphroditus
GGGCCGCCGGAGCCTCTTAGGTCGCAGCAGGACGTTACTGCTTCCCGTGCCGCCTCGCGGGTGCTCAGAGCCCCCCGTGACGGTCTCACTCTGAAGCTTTATGTTGTCGTCAAGTAAACGAACCACTATTTCCACCCTTGTATCACACACAGATGTTGGGAGAGCGCCCTTCCCCGCTCCTGTCCGGGATCCGGTCTCCCCGACCCCCAGGCGTTGGCTCTGTGTCCTGGCACCTTGCCAGAAGGGCTGCCCCGTCGCACGGCTCGGGGAGCCGGCCTTGCAGCCCACCCCCATCTGCGCGTGTGCTCCCCGACTTTCCCCTTAATCGTGCCCCCACCCCCCGCCTTGACTGGCCCAGGAAAGCCGAGCCTCACCTACTCACTGTCGTGCCCCAGGGCCCGGAACGGTGCCCTGCGTGTGTAGACGGTTACTAGATATTTGTTGGGTGAGCGAATGAAGAAATCCAGATGGCTAAAAACTGGGAATGAGTCAGAGCCCGGTGCAAGTACAAGCACGTGACTGCTAAAGAAGTGGGGTGACGCCGAGGGGGGCTGGCTTGTAACAACGCCAGGGTGGTCTTTTTCCCTTCGTGTGCAAATACGGATGCCGTGGACTGCGGCGGGGGGGGGGGCGCCCAGAGTGCTGTGCGGTTTCTAACTGACACTTTTCTGCTTTTGTTTCCCCAGACGCCAATTGATTTTGCCTCAAGATGATTTGATGTTTTATTATAAAACTCGCTAACCATGATGGCTACACAGACGCTAAGCATAGACAGCTATCAAGATGGGCAACAAGTGAGAGCTCGGGCTTCTTCCGCATTCTCGGTGCCGTCAGCGGACGGTGCTCTGTGTGATTTCGGCTCAGTCCGCGCCGAGCTGCAGGGTCCATTTCAAGTGCACTCTGCGTTTACTCCGGGTCGCTGCCCGGAAAGGCCGGCTCTGGAGTTACTCAGACCACCTCCCCGACTGGTACCGAGTCGCCAGTGATTTTGACTCCCCTAAGTCCCAGTTTATCGGGATGTACCTTTTTTAACGTCCGCGTTAGCCAGGATTGTTGTGTTTAGAGAAAAGCCGGGTGTTGCTGGTAGGAGCCGGATGGCAGGTTGCCGACCCGAGCGGGACGCGTGGCGTGAGTGGCAGAGGGGACCGCCCCGATGGGCTGTGTGGTGCAGCTGCTGTGCTGTCCGCTCACGTCCCGCGGCCACGCCTGGACGGCTTTCTTTGACATCACCTGGGCGGCTTCCTGCCTGCCCTCCCGCTGTCCGTGGACTTGGTATGCCTTCGCAGCTGCGGCGAAGTCTGGGTGTTTCGTGTCATGTGTCCCGAAAGACTCGGGGGTGGGGGAGGCTCCCCGGGAGCAAGGGCAGCCTCTCTTGGGACAGCTGAGGGGTCGGGATGCCACTCCCCGTGTCCCCCTGGAGCCCTGGAGCTCGGTCCATCGAAGGCCTTCCAGCCTGCCTTCGCTCCCTGCGGTCGAGAGGGGGTGCGGGAATCCCAGAGGCTCACTTTTCTCTCTACTTGCTGGGTCGGCTGATCAAGGCCGAGCGGCCTCTCCCGAGTGAGGTCACAGCCCTGCCTCAGTGAGGTTCCAGGTGGGCGCTGAGGACCCAAGGCTGTCTCCCTCGTGTCTTTCCTTGGCGGCCAGTCGCGTGCCATTCCTGGTTTGGTTCCTGTTGCACAGACTTGGTTTTAGTGGGCTTCTTAAGAATGTTTCAGTGTCCGAGCGGCTTCAGGGAGTTGAGGTGGGGGATCCCTTTGAACTGCTGTCTGCACCTGGAAGCCCTGCGATTTTTCCAAGTGATTTTCTTTCTAAAACACCAAGCCGAGGCTGTCCCTTCCTCTCCTGCTGCCGAGCCCTGCCCGGGGAGCCTGCATCGCCCTGGTGCTCACCTCTACCCTTCTTCCTGGGCATCCCTGCCCTGTGGCCGGGGCTGGACCTGTGCCCTCCTGCCCTGCAGGTCTTTGCTGAAATCCTTCCTGCGAAGACTCCCCTGCCTGCGGCCGGCACCACCGTCGCCGGCTCCCTCCCCACTCGCCACCTGGCTCTCCTTTGTCGCACTGAGCACCTGCTGGCAGAGCCCGCTCTGAGGGGTGGCGCCCTGGCTCTGTCACAGCCTGTGCAGCGCCAGGTGCAGCGAGGGACAGGGCCTCACTTTTAATAGACGAGCACCTTCCGTGACGTGGAAACCCCTTGTGAATACTTTGTTAAACGTTTACTATCCGACAGCATAGGTGTGCCCGGCCGTTCCTCCAAGCTTGGACGTTAGGTTTCTCTTTTTTCACGATCATTAAAAAAACAAACAAAACAAACAAAAAACCCCAAAGACCTGAAATGAAATCTTTCGAGACTTGTTCATAATACTGTCAGATTTCCCTCCAGGAAGGTTGGGTTCTGATTGGGCTTGTTAGTCGCTTAGTGCTTTGTGTTTTCAAGAGAGAGACCATTTCCCAGGTCTGCTGAGCCATCTGAAGGCTGGGACAGAGGTCGCCCTGCACCTCTGGGCTGATGGAGAGACCGGCGAGGCCCAGAGCCTGCACTGCGGGACAGCTCCTGCCTGGCAGGTGCCCACCCCCTGCTGTCAGGGTGGGGGGCCCGTGGCAGGAAGCAGGCTCTCTCCCTGCCTGGGGACAGGCCCCTTCCCCGAGTGCCCCCAGCAGGCTGCTGCCCCGTGGTGCGAGGCGCAGAGTCATGGGAGTCATGGCAGCTGGCGACAGGGCGGGTAGGTTCTGGCCCTGAAGCCGCTGGGGGTGGGGTGGTGATCTACTCCTGGATAATTATAAGTTTACTGCAGCAAGCTGGTTTTTTTTTAACTTCTTTTTTTAATGTTTATTTTGAGAGCAAGTGAGTGCATGTGCAGGGGCAGGGGAGGAGCAGAGAGGGAGAATCCCAAGCTGGCTCCACACTGTCAGCACAGAGCTGGACATGGGGCTTGCTCTAACAACTGAGATCACGACCTGAGCTGAAAGCAAGAGTCTGATGCTTAACCAACTGAGCCACCCAGGCGCCCCAGCCAGTTGGAATTTTTTTCTGCAAACTGAATTCTTTATGTTCAAGGATTCAAATGCTTTTCACCTAAGTTACAAACCAAATAGCTAATTGAAAGGCATTTAAATGATAATATCTAGAACGCTTCCTCTTATGTTTAACGCTGTTCCTTTAAACACAGCCGGTCTTTACTTTCTGGATACAGTAACTTTTTTCTCAAAATGTTTACAGCTATGTAGTCCTGAAGCTTGAGAGTGTGTAGGGGAGAGTTTCAGCCCTGCCATGACGACGTAGTGAGGACGTCGTAGCGTTTGAGGTTTTTTTGGTGATAAGATAGGAAGAGTTTGGGCTGTTTGTTTCTGCCTCTCTGGCTGTGATGTTACGCGGTGTGAGGAACTAGGGCGAGAGCAGTAAGATTACATATGTGCCCCTCCCCCTCAGCGCCGTGGAGGCGGCATCGTTTTGAAAATCATAAGCCTTTCACAGATATTGGTCCTCCATTTTCAAAATGGCGTTGGAAACTTAACCTTTGTTTTAGCCATTTTCAAAACGTATTAAATTCAAAGGAGTTCTGTTGGTAGTATTTTTTATGTGTTCTCGCCAGTCACCCGACTGCCTGGCAGTTTGCCGTTCCCCCTGCCTCTCTGTCCGAGGGTAGAATACTTAGTAGCAGTTCGCTCTGTGTTTAGTAATAAAAGTTCTCCTCCTCCTTTCACAGATGCAAGTAGTAACAGAGTTAAAAACGGAGCAAGATCCCAACTGCTCTGAACCGGATGTGGAAGGAGTGAGCCCTCCCCCCGCGGGCTCCCAGACGCCAATGGACGCAGACAAGCAGGCCATTTATAGGTAGCGATGAGAGGTGGCACGCGGGGGTTTTAGTAGGAGTAACAGGGGCAGAGAACCTCATTAAATGGGATGCCGGCGCTGTCAGCCGGGCAGGGTAGTCGGTCCGCCGTGATAACCACTGGGTTGAGAGGGTTCTCAAATCAAGATGCTATTCCTAATACCTTAAAAAAATTTTTTTTGGAATGTAAATCTACATTTTAGTCAATGCTGCAAAAAGAAATCTTCAAGCCCAGACAATTTTACTGGAGAGTCCTACCGAAAATATAAAGAAGAAGAAAACAGCAAGTCTACCTACACAGTCTCTTCCAGAAAAGGGAAGAGGGAATGCTTTCCAACTCGTTTTAAGAACTGAGCATCACTCTGATACTAAAGCCAAAGGCAGTACGAAAAAGAAAAGTACACACCAGATGTGCTCATGAACTTAAACGTAAAAATCGTTAATACGATATTAGCAAATCAAATTCAGTGACGTATAAAAAGAATAACATCCAGGGACCAAGTGGAGTTTGTCCCAGGAACTCAAGACTGATTCACTAGTCAGGGTTCAACTGGTGAGACCCACAACATGATCACATCAGGTGACACAGAATAGCGTTTGACAAAAGTGAACAGCTAATTATGCTTAAAAGCTGTCAGCAAAGCAGTAACAGAGGGAAGCGTCCCTCACCTGATGAAGGGCAACATCAAAAAATCTTTAGCCCTCATCATGTTTAATGGCCAAACACTGTTTTCTCTAAGATTGGGATTAAGGCAAAGATGTCCACTCTGACTCCTCCTGTTCAGTACTGTAGCCAGTGCAGTAAGGCCAAAAAAAAGAAAGAAAAAGCATACGAGATTAGAAAGGAAGAAATAAAACTGACTTTGTGCACAAACAACATGATCGTCTACATAGAAAATCACAAAGACACCACCAAAAAACTTCCAGAACTGACTGAGTTTATTAAGGTCACAGATTACGAGGGCAACACACAGAAACAAATCCTATTTCTATACCAGTAATATACAACTGGAAATGGAAATTAGAAAGTCAATACCATTTACAAGAGCACCAAAAAAGGTATAAGTCTAACAAAACACAGAAACTTTATGCCGAAATACTGTAAAATGCTGACATAGCCAATCAGAGAAAACCTAAGTGGTGGGACATACCATGTTCATGGATTGGAAGACTCAGCATGACAAAGACGTCATTTCTCCTGAAATTGATCTAACGTAGTTTCAATTAAAGTCTTAGCAGCATATTTCTTTACCTCTAGATAAGTTAATTCTAAATTTTATAGAGAAGATAAAAGAACTACAGCAGCCAAAACAGTGTTGAAAAAGAAGAATAAAGTTGGATTTCAAGACCGACTCTGGTGTTACAGTAATGAGGATGTTGTGTTGGTGGTGAAGGGCTGGGATCAGCATCACTGACAGAGAGTCCAGAAGCAGATGTATAAAAACGTGGCTTATTTCACCTTTGACAAAGGCGCAAACACAATTTGGTGGAGTAGAGGTAGACTTTCCAACCAATGGTGTTGAAACAGTTAGACATTTGTGTGCTGAAAGAAGATCCTTGACCTCAACTCACGTTTTATATAGAAGTTTGCTCAAGATGGAGCACAGACCTAAGTGTAAAATTTAAAACTGTGGGACTGGTCTAGCCACATAGTGGAGTGTTATTCAGCCATAAAAAGGCGTGAAGTCCCAATACGCGTCACAGCATTGAGGATCCTTGAAAACAGTAAGCCGAGTGAGAGAGGCTCCGTGCCGCAGGGCACGTGTCCCACGACTCCAGTTACACGAAATGTCCGGAACTGGCGAATCCGTAGAGACAGACACTAGATTGGGACTGGGGTTTGGGCGAAGGTGGAGCGTGGCTGCTAACGGCTATGGGGTTTCTTTGGGGAATGACGACAATGTTGTAAAGTTGACCTCGGTGGCGAGTATAGTAACCACCATTGAACTGTCCGCTTTAGCGTGGACGAGTCGTGTAGTACGTGCGCTGTCTCTCAGCAAAGATGTTACAGAAACCAATGTGTACATACCTGCTGAGATGTTCTCGTGAAAATGTGAAACATACATTTAAATTTTCTCCCCCCAGGCACCCACTGTTTCCATTATTAGCTTTGTTGTTTGAAAAATGTGAACAGTCTACACAGGGCTCAGAAGGCACGACCTCTGCCAGTTTTGATGTAGATATTGAAAATTTTGTAAGAAAGCAAGAGAAAGAAGGAAAACCCTTTTTTTGCGAAGATCCGGAAACTGACAATTTAGTAAGTAAAATAAACGTTTTACTCTTATTTTTCATTTCTTCCCAATTTAAAACTGTCTGATAAATCTTAAACTTCCAGTTGGAACTTTCGAATGTAGTTCTGCTAAAGGCGAGCCTCATACAGTTCATGAAATAACTTCCTGTACGTGTGACCCGCACGTCCCCACGTCGTCCGGCCTTCTCCGCTGGCTGCACCGTAAGGACCGCAGGAGACGACCTGAGCCTGCGTGAGGGGCCTGGGGGTCCAGTTCTCTCCTGAACGTGTGCAGCCTCCGCAGGGTCGGCGTGCTCACGTGCCGCGCCGCGCCGGCAGCCTGTCTGTGCTCACTTCCATTCTCGGCTTCTCCGTGTCACGGGCACATGACCTTCTTCTCGGAGACAGACCTCACGCTGAGTCTTGAGGCCAGGAGGCAGGGCTGTACGTGGACCTGGGGAGGCCCACGAACAGAGTCAGGCAGGCCCGACAGAGGCTCCCACGCCCCATGCCGCTTTGCTCGGCCTTGCTGCCCAAAGCCTGCCGGTCTCACGTTGGTGCCCTCCTTCCGGCTCCGGCCCCGAGGTTCAGGCTTGCGTGTGCTTTCTAAAGGAAGCGGACGCCTTGTTGGAGTGAAGGTCAGGGCTGCTCCCAGAGGGAGCGGTGCCTGTCCGTGCGGGGGGCGCTGCGTCAGCCTGCGTCTGGGGGCCTGCTCCTTCTCCGGGTTTCCCTTGGAGCGCGCTGACTCCCAGCCCAAAACCGTAGTCAGGGCCCGTAGCAGCAGAAAAGCACCTGCGGAAAACTTTTTCCTGAATAAATTGCCCGCATCTTTGTAACGCTTTAAGTTTCTCATCATACGTTCAGCCCTTACTGCCCAATAGATTCTGTGGTGACTTGTCCCACCTTGAGTCAGTCTCCTCATCGTTGAAATGGGACTGACAGCGCCCGCCCTCTTGGGGTGAGACTCAGAAGCCCTCTCTGCCTCTGAATCTCTGTCATCGGCCGTCAGCACGTGGGCCGCGGGGACCCCCAGGGCGGCCCCGGGCTCTCTCTCCTGATGGCCGCCCAAGCACGGGGCCTCGCCGAGCTCGGTGCGGGGGGCGCTCTCGCACCGACTCATTGCTTGGTTCGGTCTACAGGTCCGTGTGAAGTACTGTCGCCCAGGTCACGGGGGAAGGGGCTGGGCTCCGGGTCGTGGATTCACGGGCAAGCGGTGCTCACGGCGGTGGTTTCATTAGCCGAGGTCACCGCCGTGGGGCTGGCGACTCCAGAACTCGGTGGGCTACCAAAGTCACTGTAAAACTCCCGGGAAACTCTTACGGGCTAATCTGGTGCCGGGCGGCTCTCAGGCTTGGCGCCAAAAGCACCGTCGGTGAAAGGCAGAGTCAGCAAGCCGAGTCTCAGCCAGGGGAAGAGCCACCTGTGAGGTGGGCACGGGCTCCCCCCCCGCCCCGTCTGTCGGTGAAGAAGCAGGAGCCGAGCGGGGGTTCGTGCCCCGCTAGTTGTGGAGTGGGGCGGGTGGCAGGGCGGCTGAGGCCCCGCCGGCTCCGGGTGCAGCGACTCCCCGAGGGCGGCCCCAGGCCCCGGCGCAGCCGAGGTGCGGAGGGTCAGCGGCGCCCGAGTGGCTTCCTGCTTGGCCGTCCCCCGTCTCCCCCGGCAGCAGCGACGGTGTGGCAGTCACTCCGGGCGTTCCGGGCTGCTCCCCGTCACCTGCCCCGATGCTTCCGCTCGCTGACCTGAGGGCCTCCGCTCTCTCCGTTCCAGATGGTGAAGGCCATCCAGGTCCTGCGCATCCACCTCCTGGAGCTGGAGAAGGTCAACGAGCTGTGTAAGGACTTCTGCAGCCGGTACATCGCGTGCCTGAAAACGAAGATGAACAGCGAGACCCTCCTGAGCGGGGAGCCGGGAAGCCCGTACTCCCCCGTGCAGTCCCAGGTACGTGTGTCCCGGCCCCGCCCGTGCAGTCCCAGGTACTTCTGTCCCGGCCCCGCCCGGCCTCTGGGTTCCTGTCCCGTCCGCCGCCGGGGGATGCCGCGCATTCCCGAGACCAGCAGCCCATTCAGAGTGTCTGCGCTGCTCACACGGGTTTCCAGGTCTCCGAACCTGGCCTGGGCTGGTGGTGAGTTCCCCCGGGCCCGAAAGACAGTCCCTCCGGGTGCCACGCAGCCATCGAAGCGAGGCCTCGATCTGGGCACTGCACCCGGATCCCGTCTTTCCTTCTTCTTTAAAATAGGTTTTTTATTCATTGTTTCTTAACATTGTGGTAAGATGCACGTGTCATAAATGTACCACCTTAACCATTAAACATTTTTTTTAGTGTTTTATTTATTTTTGAGATAGAGACAGTACGAGTGGGGGAGGGGCAGAGAGAGAGAATCCCAAGCAGGCTCCATGCTCTCAGCGCAGAGCCCAGCACGGGCCTCGAACCTCTGAACCGTGAGATCATGGCCTGAGCTGAAATCGAGGGTCGTCTAACTGACCAAGCCGCCTGGGCGCTCCCCCTGGGGCACGCTTTGTGTATTTAGTAATTTATTAACTTACTTATTTATTCATATGTTTATTTTTATTTTTATTTATTTTTAATTTTTTTAATGTTTGTTTATTTTTGAGACAGAGAGAGACAGAGCATGAGTGGGGGGAGGAGCAGAGAGAGAGGGAGACACAGAATCCGAAGCAGGCTCCAGGCTCCGAGCTGTCAGCGCAGAGCCCGACGCGGGGCTCGAACTCACGGACCGCGAGATCATGGCCTGAGCCAAAGTCGGCCGTTCAACCGACTGAGCCACCCAGGCGCCCCTCATATGTTTATTTTTGAGAGAAAGAGAGATGAGTGTGAGGGGAGAGGGGCAGAGAGAGAGGGAGACACAGAATCTGAAGCAGGCTCCAGGCTCCAGGCTCCGAACTGTCAGCACAGAGCCCGACGTGGGGCTCGAACTCACGAACGACAAGCCTGGTTCAATATTCGAAAAATCATTAGCAATCTGATTTACCTCCATGTTAACAGAAGACAGGAGAGAACCACATAATCCCATCGATTCATGCAGGGAAAGCAAAATGCAACATAATAAAAAAAAAACTCAGAAAAAACCCAGGAATGGAGGAGAACTCCCTCCACTCGATGAAAAAGCGTCTAGAAGAAACCCGCCCCTAAAGTTGTAGCTTGTGACCTGAGCCAAAGTCGGAGGCCCAACCGACTGAGCCCCCCAAGGCGCCCTTCACCTTAACCATTTGTAAGTGCGCAGCTCCGTGGCGTGACGCACCTCCACACTGTCGTGCTGCCGTCCCCGCCCTCCATCTCCGGAACTTTGCATCTTCTCAAACTGAAACCCCGTCCCCAACACTAACTCCCCCCCTCCCCTCCCCAGGCCCTGGCTCACACCCCTCTGCTTTCTGCGTCTGTGAAGTTGACGCGTCTGAGTACCATGTGTAAGGGGAACCCCCCTGAATCTGTCCTTTTGTGTGTGGCCTAGTTTACAGAGCGCCGCGGCCTCGAGGTTCGTCCACATGCAGGCACGAGTGTGCCTGAGCCGCTCCGAAGGCGGGCGGTGACATCGTGCTCCCTGGTGGCTGACGGTGTTGACATCTTTCCATGGGCTTGGTCGCCGTCTGTAGATCCTCTTTGGTAGAACGTCTGCTCGTGTCTTCTGCCCACTTTCTGGAGTTTGCTTCACTGTTGTTTGGAGAGTATTCTAGACACGAGTCTTCTGTTGGCCGTCTGGTTTGTAAGCATTTTCTCCCAAGTCCGTAGCTGATCTTTTCATCCTCTTAACGGGCTTTTTTGCAGAGCGAGCATTTTACATTTTGATCAGTTTCCGTTTATCAGCTTCTCCTTCGATGAGCTGTGCTTTTGGTGTCAAGTCTGAGAACTCCGCCGAGCCCTGGGGCCCCGAGAGTTTCTCTGATTCTTTTTCTGAGAGTTGCGGAGTTTGCATTTAGGTCCGTGACCCATCTCGAGTTAACGCTGGGATGCGGCGCGAGGGGTTAGCTGGAGGTGGCTGCTTCGCCTCTGGATGTCCAGCACTCCGGCCCCATTTGTTGAAGTTCCTCCACTGAGTCGCTTGGGTGACACTGTCGTGATGTCGGTCAGTTCGTGTCTGTCTCTGTGGTCTCTGTTCTGTCACACCGATCTGTGTACTCACACCACGTAGCCTTGGTTACTCTCGCTATTTGAGACGTCTCGAATTTGGAGGGACTGTTTCATTCCACTTTATTGTTCTTTCTCAAAGTGATTTTAGTTAGTCTGGTTCCTTTCCATGTAAATTTTGGAGTAATATTGCCTGTATCTGCAAAAACAATGCTACTGAGGTTTTGACGGGAATTGCATTAGGCCCGTGTGTCATTTTGGGGAGAATCGACATCTTTCCTCTTGACCCTTCGGGCCCACAGGCACGCCGCGTCTCTCCATGTACTTACTTTTCTGTGATTTCTTTCATCAGTATTTTATTTATTTTTTTTTATAAATTTTTTTAACATTTATTTATTTTTGAGACATGGAGACAGAGCGTGAGCAGGAGAAGGGCAGAGAGAGAGGGAGACACAGAATCCGAAGCAGGCTCCATGACCTGAGCGAATGACCTGAGATCATGAGCTGAGCGAAGTCGGCCGCTTAACCGACTGAGCCACCCAGGCGCCCCTCATCAGTATTTTATAGTTTTGTCTTTAAAGTCCTGCACGTGTGGTTTTAGAATTACACCTGAGTGTTTTCTCTGAGCAATTATAAATGGTATTCTGTTTTTAACCTCAGTGTCCCTGCTGGTGTTCAGAAATACAGTTGATTTTTGTATGTTTCCCTCATGTCCTGCGACCTTGCTCAACTCACGTATTAGTTCTAGGAGGTCCTTCTCGTGGATTCCTTAGGATTTTCTACCCCTTCGATTGTGTCATCCGCGGATCGGAGCAGTCCGTTTCTTCCTTCTGGACCCGTGTGCTCTGCATTCCTCGTCTTACCTGACCGCGTTCTCTAGAACACCCAGTACCGCCTTGAATATGGTTGGTGAGAGCGGACACCCTGCCTCGTTCCCGGTGTTAGGGGGAGGCATTCGGCCTTTGACTGTTAGCTACAACTGTAGGGGCGGGTTTCTTCTAGACGCTTTCATCGAGCGGAGGGAGTTCCCCTCTTTTCCTGTTTTTTTTCTGAGTTTTTTTGTCATGTTGAATTTTGTCAAATGCTTTCCCTGCATGAATCGATGGGATTATGTGGTTCTCTCCTTCTTTCTGCTAACATGGAGGTAAATCTGATTGCTAACGATTTTTTGAATATTGAACGAGGCTTGCATTCCTGGAATAAATTCCACTCGGTCACGGCGCATTAATTCTTTTTAGGTAGGTTCCCAGATTCTGTTTGCTCTATGTCGTGGAGCGTTCGTGTGTCCGTATTAATGGATTGGTCTGTGGTTTCTTTTTTGTTACCGTCTTTGTCAAGGTTCGGTGTCGGGATAATACAACTTTACACGCTGAAATGAAGAGTCTTGCCTCCTTGTCTGTTCTCTGGGAGTGATGATGTAGAATCGGCGTGAATTCTCGCTGCGTGTTTGACCGCCTCCTCCAGGGACGGCACCGGGACTTGGAGATCTCTTTTTTCAGTCTTCAGATTACGGATTCCGTGTCCTTCACAGTTACCGGGCTCTTCAGACGGTGTGTTTCGTGTCGGCTTCTGTCTAGGACGTCGGATGTGTGTGCTGCCCCCCTCCCCCCGGCAATGTCTGTAGGCCCCGCGGTGCTCCCCCCTTCCCGGCGCTGGTGGCTTGTCCCCTCTCTTTGTTTCCAGTCCTAGGAGTTTGTCAGCGCTCGATCTTTTCAGGAACCGGCTCTTTTTTTCATTGAGTGTTCACTGTTGCTTTTCTGTTTTCAATTTCATTGATTTCTGCTTTGATCTTTATCATTCCCTTCCTTCTGCTTGCTTTGGTTTCATTTTGTTCCTCTTTTTCTAGGTTCTTGATGTGGGATCTTGGATTATCGATTTGGATTAATTCATTTTTATCGTAGCCAAGTTAACGTGTCAGGCGCTGTGTGTGCCTACCGAAGCCCGGGCGCGCGTTCAGGCCGGTGTGGCAGGCGGCAGAGCGAGCGTCTTTGGGTGTTCCCACTGATGCCGTCCCACTGCTCAGACACCTGGGTGCCTGTGGTGGGCCAGACCCTGCGCCCGGATGCCGGGCGCAGAGCCGCCTTCCCTTTCTGGCCGCCTGCCCAGCCGTCGCAGGGAATGGATAAATCGGCCCGTCTGTACCTGACTTCAGATGGGTGGGATCTCGATGTGGGGTTCACGCTCAGTTTTGGGGAGCCGGCTGCAGGCCGGGCCCGGACCTGGCGCTCCACAGACACGAACACCAGGGGGCTCAGATGTGCCCTGTGCCCTGGTGAGGGGTACAGAGCTGACCGGGGGCCGCAGGTGACTCTCTGGGACCACGCGGAGCCTCCTGAGCCTGCGGCGGGATCTCTGGGGAGAATGTGCTCATCCTTTGGGGAGACTCTCGTTCTCGGAAGGCTCTAGAGTGAGCCGAGCGAGGGGGAAGGCTGCGAGGTGACGTTAGGTCATCCTGACCTTCCTCGTCACGCCTCCAGGGCTCCGAAGCCTGTCGCAGATGGTGAGACGAGAGATGCTTTGGGAGCCCGACTGGAACTGGAATCTCGGTGCTGACGATCGCATTTAGTTCTGGGTCGGTCTCGGATCCCTTGGTTTGCAGATACGCAAGAGGCGCCTTCCAGAAGGTTGGAAGGTTGTCCTCCGACCGCAGCTCGGTCTCAAGCACCTTGCCCTCGCTCATGATGCCGTCAGGCCACTTTCTTGAACGTTCGAAACATGCCTTCTGTGTTTCCGCTCACCGTGTGTTTCTGACTCACAGCAGATTCAGAGCGCCATCTCAGGCACCCTCAGCCCCCAAGGAATCGTGGTGCCCGCGTCCGCGCTGCAGCAGGGGAACGTCGCCATGGCAACAGTGGCAGGTATGCCGACGGGAAAAAGACGGGGAAAAGGACCGTTTTCCTTGAGCTTTGGCAGGAAAGTCCTTTCTGCCGGAATGGAGAAGCGCAGAAAGACAGTTTCTGACGGAAGCCAGTTCCCTGCGCGGGAGCGGCAGACCTAGAGCTCTTAGAATTGAGTGCCTGTCTCTGGTCTCAATTCTCAGTCACGAATATGTTATGCAAATTGTGTTTCCCTACCAAAACATTTGGGGAAGAAAGGTTTTATAGGGGAGTTAAAAATATAGAGCGAAAGATGAATTGTAATTTGCAGATAACATAGTTCTTAATTGTAGTCTTAGCAGCACCAGGGAAACCTTAAGTTGTGTCATCAACGTGTGACAAACAAAATTCCCTCTCGGCCCTGGTGTTACTTGTAGGTAGGAATCTGTCGCAGGAAGGGGACAGATCCCGCAGTCCCTGCTGCACGTCCAGCAGATACAAAACCGTCATGAAGACGGAGTTGGGGCGTGCAGGGAGGGGAGATATTTGCACCGTAAACCCTCACACGGTAGCGTAAAGGGGAACCTCCACGGGACGAGGAAAGCCCGTGTGATCGCAAAAACACTGTGGTAAACCAGTAACACCCTCGGCCAGGTCCTCTAATCTGTGCTGGTTGTGGGCGAAAGTAGAAAACAGAGGCGAGCGAAAGGAAGGGAACATCAGACTCCGCCCCAGCCAACGGTGCCCTGCGGGATGGGACGCCTCGCCGCCCCGTGCGGGGTGCCCCGCCCCCTGCACCCCTCCCGGTATCATGCCCCCACCCCCCACCCCCGTTCCGCGGAGCCACGCCTCCCCGCAGGCGCTGGAGCAGGGCCCATCCGGGGAAGTCGGTTCAGCAGTTTATGGCGACAAGTCCACCAGCGGGGTAGTCATCGTTCGACGTGATTTGAAAACCTCATCGGACGTATGTTGAGTATATTGAGAATGTGGTTTTATATCATTGAGACCTAAGAGCATTTCGATCTGTTCCTTCTTGAGGTGGCACAGTGTATCAGCCTGTCACGGTTGTCACTCCTCAAGGCCAGGTGGTGACGCAAGCGCTGTCGCCCGGCACCATCAGGATCCAGAACTCCCAGGTGCGTGTGCCATTCCTGGGGGTGGGGTGGGGGGGTGTCGGGGGCGAGGGGGGCAGGCGCGGGCACAGGGGAGCCGGTGCGGGCACAGGGGAGCCGGCCTCCAGCTGGTCCTCTGCCCGCAGACTGTTTGTCTCAAGGCGGCTCACGCCGTCGGAATCCCCACATCGTCTCAGTGTCAGCCTCGTTTCCTGTCTGCTCGCCGTTTCCCTTCTTGTAAGAAAGTTCAGGAAGTCCAAAGAAGCAGGGGAAGGGTCATTCGGAACCCCTTCCCCCAAGCAACCTTGTCGTCCAGTTCAACACCGGATTGCCTAGTTGTCTCTGGATCCGGAGACTCGAGGCCGTGTAGGCGTGCCCTTCCCGCCCGCGCGGCGGGTCTCGGCAGCCCACCCAGCGGGCCTTTCGGACCTGCCGAGGATCTTCTGCCGAGCGCCTGCTGGGCCAGAGCATCGCTCCGGGCTGGCCCTCGGCGGCCGGGGCGCTTCCTCCACATCCGCCCACCTGAGGGGACAGCCGCACCGCGCCTGCCCCTCCCCCACTCCAAGGTGCCCACTGAAGGCCCCCCTTCCGGCCCCCCCCCCCCCCCCACAGCTTGGAGAGCGCGGGAGGCAGCTTCAGGGGCGGCAGCAGCAGGCGGAGATGCCGTCACATGCTGTGACCTTGCGGTCGACCTGCTCCCTCCGTGCCTTGGCCTTGGCGGTAAGAGGAGGCTGCCCTCGGTGGCCCCCCGAGTCCCGCAGGCTCTGGAGACACACGCGCACGCGCACCCTTGTTATTTACATTCGCTCCGTCCAAATCGGAAAGATGGAGTTTCTGTTACCAGCTCTTCCTTAAGAACGGAGATTCGTTCTCTGTGTGGGCTCTTCGTCTTTGGCCCGCACGGAGCTTCCTACAACCGTGCCGGCGACTCGGAGGCTCGGCCTCGGAGCTGGGAGCGTTTCCCTCGGTCAGACCAGACGGCAGACGCAGGGGTCTGGGGGGGCGCGGGCCGGCGCAGCCCATCCGGGGCTCCCCGCCTCTCGCCTCACAGACGGAGTTGGGCGGGGGCCGCGGGCCTTGTCGTGTGGGCACTCGGAGGAGGAGCCGGCCCTGGCAGCAGCTGGGTTCCCCACCCGACCCGCCGTCCCTGGCGCGTGCCGTGTCCCGCAGCCGGGAACGCGGGCAGCGCCTGGTCGGCAGCGCGCTTCCTGGTGCCCGCGGGAACTGCTTTTAGAGGGGGACGCCTGCCCGGCTTCGGGGGTAGAGGTTTGTTCGTCCCGAGGCTTATGAAGGAAGCCCTCTACTTAACTGAATGTTCTCCTAGACGGAGAGGACGCGTCTCGCTAGCAAACCTGTGTGCTTCGGCACGACCCCTTCTCGCAGAACGGGCGTGCGACGCCCCCCAGCGCCACGAGGTGGGCTGGCGAACGTGGCCCCCTTTCTTGCTGCCTGCGAGCTGTTCCTGCCCCGGTCCTCATGGCCCTGCGGCCTACCGTGCTCCCGGCCCTCCCCTTCACACTCCTCCACGCACACTTCCGGGGCAGCAGGGCCAGGGAGCCCGGGACGTGGCTGCCTGGGTGTCTAGGGAAGCGTGAGCGGACTGACCCGGGCCTGGGTGCAGGCGCTTTGGATACAACCTGTACTCGGTCCCTGCGATTTTTATTGGCGCTCTTCGGGCTGCTCTGGGCTCTTTCTTTTTTCTTTTTTTTAGGGGTGGGGCTGGTTTTTTCTGGGCTGCAGATAATCAGAGTGACAGCTTGCCAATGGCGGTTTCTGTTCTGGTGTCAGAAACTGTCATGGTGGGTTTGGTCGCCGTCAGGGCTCATGTGGTCGCTCTGCATGACTCACAGGTGAGTCTCGGTGGCAGTGCGGTGGCCGTCATGGCTGAGCCCTCCGACTCTCCCCCTGTGCCGTCCCCGACCGCCCCATCCTGCTCCGCGTCTGGCTGGGCCTCGGGTGCACACACGGGTGACCTTAACACTGCCGCGCCCGCCCAGGGGAGAGTCCGCCACCGTGGGCCGCGTTCTGACCTTGTGCCCGTCAGAAGGAGGTGGGATGTGGCCTCTTCCTAGGGCCTCTCGACGGAAAGGTGTTCATACTTGTAAAAACTTTTTCTTGAGAAAAGAGAAGTAACGGTGGGATTTCGGTGGCCTCTCCCTTCCCGGGAGTCTCATTCGCGGTCGTCACTGGTACGCTTGAGCGTTTTGCTCTTGGCCGGCCCGCGACAAGGGTTTCTGCCTCCATTTTTTTTTTTTTTAATGTTTATTTATTTTTGAGAGAGAGACAGAGTATGAGCGGGAGAGGGGCAGAGGAAGAGAGAAAGGGATACATAGAGCTGGAAGCAGGATCCAGGCTCTGAGCTCTCAGCACAGGGCTCGAACCCACGAACCGCAAGATCATGACCTGAGCCGAAGTCGGACACCTACCCGACTGAGCCCCCCAGGCGCCCCTCCATTTTTACTCTTTAACTTGTTTTGCTTTGATATTCATCAAGTTGTTGCGTGTCCAGCTCAGGGTCAAGGGTGCGGAGAGGCCCGGAGCAAAGCACCCCCTTTCCTGCTCATCGTCCCCCCCACCCCGATGCCGGGCGACTGCTGTCCGGTCTTACGGCCATTTCTTCCGCTGTTTTCCGCCCCATTTCTAAACATGCAGGCGGCCTCACGCACCGGGCCGGGCCTCCTGCCGTGGTGGGAGCCCGTGCCCGTCTGGCTTTCCCGCTCTTCCCCGTGTATTTGGCCTCGCGGCCACACCTCTTGGTGTTAACGTTACCGTGACTGTGTAAACACCGGTCGTGCCGAGCCGAGGGTGTGACTGTGATCACGGTGCTTTACTGGGTCACGTGCTCCCTCCCGCCCGAGCTAACCGCGGCGGTGTCCCCTGGCTGAGTCCTCGTGGGGCCGTGGCGAGCGCCCTTGCCGTGACCCCCCTGCGCCCCGCCCGCCGGCGGGCACATCGGGGCCGCGCGCCCCCAGAAGCTCTCCGCCTCCTGCTCTCGGGGGCTCGCCTCTCTCCGGGCGTCACAGGGCGTGTTCTTGAACTTCCCCTCGACCTCACCTTCGGGAGCCCCTTCTGCCGGAGTCTGCGTCCTCCGCTCTCCTGGCGTCCTCCCCACTTGGAGCGCGTCCGGAGACAGTGTGCGGGAAGGTGCAGCTTGTTGAGACTTTGCACACCTGGAAAGGGCAGTCTGTGTACAAGAGCAGTTCTGGGATGCGGACGGCCGTCACCGGGGCGGCAGGCTGTGGCGTCGCCGTGTCCTCGGGGCCACGTCGCCTGGGGAGGAGGCCGGCGTCTTCTGTTTGCTCGGCTCTGCGTCGTTGCGGTGGCCTCGTCGGCCGCCTGCTGCAGCGCGTTCCCAAAACCTCGTGTCCCGGGGTCCGGGTCGTGGCCCCGGAGTCTCCGAGACGGCCCTGACCCCACCCCCGGCACAGACAGTCCCCTTCTAGAGCCACTGCTGGTTGAGCACGGAGTCTCGGCACTTTTGTGTGTTTGCACTCTGTCGTCCACTTTCCCAGAGACTTCCTTTTCTCTCCCGACCCGCCCACGAAGGTTAGTCTCCAGCAGAGCGCGGAGTTCCGGACTCTTCCTCGCCCGCTGTGCGTTGTCTTCAAGCTCCCGTTTTTGGTTCAAGGGTGGTTGAAGTTGTCTTTGGTTTCTGTGTTCTCTCTGTGTCTCAAGCTTTTCACTTTAGTGTCTGCTTTTTATGATGGAGGCTTTCGCTTATTACTTTTATTATTTTTTGATGTTTAAATTTACACGCAAGTTAGCACGTGGTGCAACAGTGGGTTCAGGAGTAGCTTCCTTAACGCCCCTCACCCGGTTAGCACAGCCCCCCTCTCGCAACCCCTCCCACAACCCCTTGTTCGCATATTTAAGAGTCTCTTATGTTTTGTCCCCCTCCCTGTTTTTATATTATTTTTGCTTCCCTTCCCTCATGTCCATCTGTTTTGTATTTTAAAGTCCTCATGTGCGTGAAGCCACATGATATTTGACCTTCTCTCGCTGACTAACGTCGCTCTGCATGATACCCTCTAGTTCCATGTGATGGAGGGTTTCGAATATTTGGGGACAATTGACTGTCCTCGGAACCTGAGCTGCTAGAAAGCCGTTGGGTGCGCGTCAGGCGCGGGCCGTGGCGAGCCGGCTTCTCCGCTGCCTGGCCTGCGAGCATTTTCTTCACTTGGTGTCTCTAGAGAATGACTCTTGGATTTCTCGCTCAGGGCACAGGCCTGGTCGCAGGGGCAGGAACGGGCTGGGGTCCCCCACGTCGTGCGGAGACTCTCCCTGCCCCTCACTCCCACCGTCCAGCCGCACTCAGCGCGGCCCCAGTCCCCTGCGGGGCGGGGGGCAGATCGGTCATCTGCAGAGAAGGATGGGGAGGGTCTGGGGGACCCTCTGCTTCTTGAACAAACTTCCGGCCAGTTCCCTAGGCTTGTAACCCCCCCGCCTGGCCGGCCCCCAGCTTTGCCGGAGTCCCGGAGGGCCCGCAGCTGGTCCGTTTCCTCACGCAGCCTCGCTGGCACTCTCTCAGACCCCGTGGACACCATCTGTGAGGGCCAGGCGCGCAGCCGGCTGTCACTCTGCCTGTCTGTGAGCCCACAGCTGCTTCGGCCCCGCACAAAACAGCAGCACTGAGCCCAGGCCAGGGTTCGTGAAGAACGTCACACATCCGTGGCGGCAGAGAAGCTCAGGTTCGGCCCTGGTGCTTTGGAAACCGTCCGGGAAGTTCGTTTCCCGCCCTTTCCCGCGTCCACACGGGAGCATAGGAGGCGTTTGCTACCGTCCGCCTCTGACCAGGACGCGTGCTTCCAAACACTCTTTGCCCCAAATAATAATCTTGAGATCTTAAGCTATTTTAGATACAGTGTGTTAATGTCTCCTTAAGTCATAAATTCTGTTTAGATGATGTCGTTGAGTCTTTTAAAGAATCTCTCCAAAATGACATAAATCCACAGGAAGCACAAATAATATGGTGACCTCTCCAAAATAAAGTTACAAGTCCTTTTTTTTAAAATTTTTTAGTGTTTATTTATTTTTGAGAGAGAGAGGGAGCAGGAGCGGGGGAGGGGCAGAGAGAGAGTGGGACATAGAATCTGAAGCAGGCTCCGGGCTCTGAGCTGTCAGCATAGAGCCCGACGCGGGGCTGGAACTCACAAACCGTGAGATCATGACCTGAGCGGAAGTTGGACGCTCAACCGACTGAGCCCCCCAGGCGCCCCGAATTCCAAACCCTTTAAGCTGTGTGTATGAATGCATCATATTGAAGTTGCTGTTTGTTTCCTTGTGCAGTCGGCTTCGTACGTAAGTTCTAGATTCAGGTGTTAACAGTAGAGCCGTCTCAGATGTGTCTGTGCCGAGGCCCTGGTGAGCGGTGACCGCTCTCGCCCCCGGTCCGTGTCATGAACACTGGTGACACCGTCTCCACAGGCACGCTGGGCATGAGGTGTGGGGCTCAGGACCCGCCAGGGCCTGGGGCCTGGCCTTATAGACA
>PITB01028027.1:0-19543 GCA_004024585.1 Paradoxurus hermaphroditus
TAAAGTTTATTTTATTTTTGAGAGACATAGAGACAGAGTGTGAGCAAGGGAAGGGCAGAGAGAGAGGGAGACACAGAATCGAAAGCAGGCTCCAGGCTCTGAGCCGTCAGCACAGAGCCTGACGCGGGGCTTGAACTCACAGATGTGAGATCATGACCTGAGCTGAAGTCGGCCGCTTAACCCACTGAGCCACTCAGGCGCCCCTCCCCCCATGCTCTTTATCTTCCCCTTGCCTTTCAGTGGAAGGGGCCCAGAGCCTGAAGCCCGCTCCCCGCAGTCCGCACCTCTATGGTTCTCTTTCTTTCTCCCAAATTGCACTCACTCAGTCTCCCAGGATTTTCTGGATTTCGAGTTCTCTTCCTCGTATCCGCAAACTCCTCTCCCTGCAGATCTCTGGGATTAAGAGTCCCTTGGTTTCATTCCTTCTTAATTTGAAGACACCAGATAGCACCTGTTCTCCCTACTCCTCCGCCATGTTCTGTACTGGTATATTTCTACCCAGTTACATATATCTCATTTTGCATATTTTCCTAGGTACGATGACTCTAATCTTTGTTGCCCAAATTGACTTTACCACCTCAGGCAGCCTCAGTGTTAATTTGCCAGGAATCATTTTCTTTTTTCCCATTTTTTTAAATTGAAATTTAAGTTAGTTAACATACAGTGCAATATTGGCCTCAGGTGTAGAATTAAGTGAATCATTACTTACATACAACACACTGTACTCATCACAGGTGCCCTCCTTAGTACCCACTACCCATCTAGTCCATCTCCCTTCCACCTCCCTCCATCAACCCATAGTTTGTTCTCTATCATTGAGGCTCTTGTGGTTTGTTTCCCCCTCTTTTTTTTCTTTTTTCTCCACCCATTAATCAGTTTTCTTTTTAAATTGCACATATGAGTGAAATAACATGGTATTTGTCTTCTTCCAATTGACTTATTTCGCTTAGGATAATCCATTTTATATCCATCCATATCATTGCAAATAGCAAGATTTCATTATTTTTGATGGTTGAGTAATATCCCATTATATATATATATATACCACAACTTCTTTATCTTTTCATCTCTCCATGGACATTTGGGCTCTCTATTTAGTGTAGAAATTGTTGATAATGCTGCCGTAAACATTGCAGTGCATGTACCTCTTTGAATCTGTATTTTTGTATCCTTTGGGTAAATACCTGGTAGTACAGTTGCTGGATTATACAGTAGTTCTATTTTCAACTTTTCGAGGAACCTCCAACTGTTTTCCTGAGTACATGCGCCAGTTTGCATTCCCATCAACAGACCAACAGTGTAAGAGGATTCCCCTTTCTCCACAGCCTCATCAACACCTGTTGTTTCTTGTTTTGTTCAAATTAGCCATTCTGACAGGTGGAAGGTGATATCTCATCATGGTTTTGATTCGTATTTCCATGATGATGAGTGGTGCTGGGCATCTTTTCATGTGTCTGTTAGCCATCTGGATGTTTTCTTTGGAAAAATGTCTATTCATGTCTTCTGCCCATTTATTAACTGGATTATATATTTTTTCAGTGTTGACGCTGATAAATTCTACATATATTTTGGATATTAACCCTTTATCAGATACATCGTTTGCAAATATCTTATCCCATTCCATAAGCTGCCTTTTAGTTTTGCTAATTGTTTCCTTCTCTGTACAGAAATTTTTATCTTCGTGAAATTCCAGTAGTTCACATTTGCTTTTGTTTCCTTTGCATCTGGCGAAGTGTGTAGTAAGAAGTCGCTCTTGCCAAGGTCAAAGAGGTTGCTGCTTATGTTCTTCTCTAGATTTTTGATAGTTTCCTGTCTCATATTTAGGTCTTTAATCCATTTTGAATTTATTTTTGTGTATGGTATAAAAAAATGATACAGTTTCATTCTTCGGCATGTCGCTGCCCAATTTTCCCAACACCTTCTTTAACATTTGTTAAAGAGACTGTCTTTTGTACATTTGATATTCTTTCCTGCTTTGTCAAAGATTAGTTGACTATATAGTTGTGAGTCCATTTCTGGGATTTCTGTTCTGTTCCCTTGATCTATGTGTGTTTTTGTGCCAGTACCATACTGTCTTGATTTGGATCCCGAATCATGATGCCCCAAGTTTTGTTTCTCTTTTTCAGGATTGCTTTGGCATTTGAGGGTCTTGTGTTTCGATACAAATTTAGGATTGTTCTAGTTCTGTGAAAAATGCTGGTGGTATTTTGATAGGGATTGCATTAAACGTGTAGATTGCTTTGTGTAGTATGGACATTTTATCAATGTTTGTTCTTCCAATCCTTTAGCAATAGAATGTTTTTGCATTTCTTTGTGTCCTGTTCAATTTCCTTCATAAACTTTTCTATACTTTTCAGAGTATAGATCTTTTACTTCTTTAGTTACTTTTAATCTTAAGTATCTTTTTTTTTCTTGCAATTGCAAATGGGATTGATTCCTTGATTTCTTTTTCTGCAGTTTTGTTATTGGCGTAAAGAAATGCAACAGATTTTGGAAGCTTGATTGTATATCCTGAAACTTTGCTGAATTCATTTATTTGTTGTAGCGGTTTTTTAGTGGAGTCTCTCACGTTTTCTACATACAGTATCATGTTGCCTGTAAATAGTGAAAGTTTGCTTTGTTAATGATTCAGATATCTTTTATTTTGTTTTGTTTGCCGATTGTTGTATCAAAGAATTCCAGTACTATATTAAATAGTAATGGTGAGAGTGGACATCGTTTTTTGTTCCTGAAGACAAGGGAAAGACTTTCAGGTTTTCCCTTTTGAGGATGATGTTAGCTGTAGGTCTTTTGTACATGGACTTTATGATGTTGAGGTATGTTCCTGCTATCCCTACTTTGTTGAAGGTTCATATTAATAATGGATGGAGTGTTTGGTCAAATGCATTTTCTGCATTTATTCACAGGGTCTTATGGTTCTTTTATTTTATTAATGTGGTGAACCATGTCGATCGATTTGCAGATATTGAACCAGCCCTACAGCTCAGAAATAAATCCCACTGATCGTGATGAATAATTCTTTTAATGTACTGTTGGATGCAATTTGCTAGTCTCTTATTGAGAATTGTGGCATCCATGTTCATCAGGGATTTTGGCCTAAAATTCTCTTTTTTAGTGAGATCTTTGTCTGGTTTTGGAATCAAGGTAATGCTTTTCCGGTAGAATAAGTTTGGACATTTTCTTTCCATTTCATTTTTTGGAAAAGTTTGACAAAAATAGGCATTAACTCTGCTTTAAATGTCTGGTAGAATTCCCCTGGGAAGCCATCTGGCCCAGAACTCTTATTTCTTGGGACATTTTTGATAACTGATTCAATTTCGTTCCTGGATACAGGTATGTTCAAATTTTCTATTTCTGTTTCAGTTTTGGTAGTTTGTAACATTCTAGGAATTTGTCCATTTCTTACAGATTTCCCAGTTTGTTGTCATGTAATTTTTCATAGTATTCTCTTATCATTGTTTTATTCCTGTGGTGTTGGTTGTGATCTCTCATCTTTCATTCATGATTTTATCTAAATGGGTACTTTCTCTTTTCTTTAATAAGTCTGGCTAGGCATTTATCAATTTTGTTCATTCTTTCAAAGAAACAGCTCTTATTTTCATAGATATGTTCTACCTTTTTTGTTTCTTTTCTGCTCTAATCTTTATTATTTCCCTTCTTCTGCTGGTCTTAGGCTTTATTTGCTATTCTTTTTCTAGCTCCTTTATGTGTATAGTTAGATTATGTATTGGGGAACTTTCTTGCTTCTTGAGGTGGGCCTGAATTGCAATAAACTTACCTTTTAAGACTTCTTTTGCTGGACTTCATATAGTTTGGACTATTGTGTTTTCATTTTCATTTGCTTCCATGTATTTTTAAATTTCCCCTTTAATTTCCTAGTTAACTCATTCATTCTTTAGTAGGCTGTTCTTTAACATCGATATATTTGTGGTCTTTCCATTTTATTTTTCTTTTGGTTGACTTCAAGTTTCATAGCTTTGTGTGCTGAAAATATACATGGTATGATCTCAATCTTTTTGCACTTGTTGAGGGCTGATTTGTGACCCAGTATGTGATCTATTCTGGAAAATGTTCCATGTGCCCTTGAAAAGAATATGTTTTCTGCTGCTTTAGGATAAAATGTTCTAAATACACCTGTTAAGTCCCTCTGGTCCTGTGAGTAATTCAAAGTCATTGTTTCCTTGTGATTTTCTTATTACATGATCTGTCCATTGCTGTTAATGGGGTGTCACATTCCTTGACTATTATTATATTATCAACAATGAGTTCCTTTTTGTTTGTGATAGTTTTATGTATTTGCATGCTACCAAGTTGGGGGCATAAATATTTATATTTGTTAGATCTTCTTGAGGGATAGAGTTCTTTATTATAATATAATGCCCTTCTTCATATCTTGTTACAGTCTCCTGTTAAAAATCTTGTTTGTCTGATATAAGTATGGATACTCTGGCTTCCTTTTAATGGCCATTAGCATGATAGATGTTTCTTCATCTCCTCACTTTCAACATGCAGGAACCTCTTTCACCACTTTCAACCTCTACAGTGAGTCTCTTGTACAGAGCATCTAGATGGATCTTGTTTGTTTTTTATTCATTCTGATACCATATATATTTTGATTGGAGCATTTAATCCATTTACATTCAGAGTGATTATTAAAAGATATGAATTTAGTGCCATTGTGTTGCCTATAATATAAGTGTTTCTGAAGATGATCTCTGGGCCTTTCTAGTGCTTGTTGATTTTGTTCTTTTTCTCTACACTCAAATATTCCACCTTAAAATTTATTTTCCTTAATTTTATCTTCTATATCACTAATTCGCTCCCCTGCCTCGTCCATCCTTCTTTTTATGGCCAACATTTGCGTTTGCATCTCATTTATGGCATATTTTAATTTTGGCCTGACTAGATTTTAGTTATTTTATCTCTGCAAAAAAGTATTCTCAAGTGTTTTCTATGATTTATCAAAGCCCAGCTAGTATTCTTATGATCACTGTTTTAAATTCTAGTTCATACATGTTACTTATATCTGCATTGACTAAATTCATGGTCATCATTTCTTCCCGTTTTTTTAATTTTGAGGTAATTTCCCCTATTTTGTAATTTTCGAGGAAGAAAAACACTAATAATAATTATAGAATGAAATAAAAAAATAAAAAAAATTAAATAAAAGGAAGCTAGATCCTAGGTGTGTTTTGGTCAACATTTTTTAAAATAATTTATTGTCAAATTGGTTTCCATACAACACCCAGTGCTCATCCCAACAGTGCCCTCCTCTCTGTCCGTCACCCACTCTCCCCCCTCCAATACCCCCCTCTCCCCTCAGTTTGTCCTTAGTCTTTGAGAGTATCTTATGTTATGTCTTCCTCCCTCTATGTGGCTTTATTTTCTTCTCCTCGTCTCCTCCCCCCTGGTTTTCTGTTAAGTCTCACAAAGCCCATCTATGCGTGGAAACAAATAGTATCTGTCTTTCTCTGCCTGACTTATTTCACTCCACATAATACCCTTCAGTTCCATCCATGTTGCCACACATGGCCAGATTTCATTCTTTCTCATTGCCACGTAGTTTGAAATTGTATATATATACCACTTCTTCTTTATCCATTCATCAGTTGATGGACACTTAGTCTCTTTCCATGATTTGGCTATTGTCGAAAGTGTTGCTATGAACACTGGAGTACACGTGACCCTATGCATCAATACTTCTGTATCTTGTGGGTAGATTCCTAACAGGGTTATTGCTGGGTAATAAGGTAGATCTATTTTCACTTTGTTGATAAACTTCCACACCGTTTCCAGAGTAGCTGCACCAGGTTGTATTCCCACCAAGAGTGCAAGAGGGTGCCTATTTCTCCATATCCTCGCCAGCATCTATGGTTTCCTGATTTGTTCATTTTAGCCACTCTGACTGGTGTGAGGTGATATCTCAGTGTGGTTTTGATTTGTATTTCCCTGATGATGAGTGACATTGAGCATCGTTTCATGTGTCTGTTTACCATTTCGATGTCTTCTTTGAGGAAGTGTCTATTCATACCTTCTGCCCATTTCTTCACTGGGTTATTCCTTTTTCAGGTGTGTAAATTGGTAATTTCTTTATAGATTTTAGAAACTAGTCCTTTACCCGATATGTCATTTCCAATTATCTTTTCTTATTCCATTGGTAGCCTATCTGTTTTGTTGGTTGTTTCTTTTGCCATGCAGAAGATTTTTATCTTGTTGAGGTCCAATAGTTCATTTTTGCTTTTAATTCTCTTGCCTTTGGAGATGTGACCAGTAAGAAATTGGTGCTACTGAGGTCAAAGAGACTTTTTCCTGCTTTCTCCTCTAGGATTTTGATGGTTTCCTGTCTCACATTCGGATCCTTCATTTACTTAGAGTTTATTTTTGTGAGTAGTGGAAGGAAGTGGTCCAGTTTCATTCTTTTGCATGTTGCTGTCCAGTTTTCCCAGCACCATTCATTAAAGAAGCTGACTTTTTTTCCATTGGATACTCTTTCCCGCTTTGTCAAAGATTATTTGGACATACGCTTGCGGTTCCATTTCTGAGTTTTCTGTTTTATTCCATTGGTCTTTGTGTCTGTTTTTGTGCCAATACCATACTATCTTGATGACTACCGCTTTGTACTAGAGGTTAAAGTCTGGGATTGTGATGGTTCCCGTCTTGGTTTTCGTTTTCTATATCACTTTGGATACTTGGGATCTTTTGAGGTTCCATACAAAATTTAGGATTGTTTGCTCTAGCTTTGAGAAGAATGCTGGTGCAATTTTCATTGGGATTGCATTAAGTGTGCGGATTGCTTTGGGTATTATTGCCCTTTTAATGATATTTATTCTTCCAATCCATGAGAATGGGATGTTTTTCCATTTCTTTGTGTAAAGACACAATTTCCTTCATATGTTTTTTTATAGATTTCAGTGTAGAGGTCTTTTACATCTTGTTTCAGTTTATTCCTAGATATTTTATGGTTTTTGGTGCAATTGTGAATGGGATTCGCTTTCTTATTTCCCTTTCTGCTACTTCATTGTTAGCGTATAGAAATGCCACAAATTTCTGTACATTGATTTTGTACCCTGCAACTTTGCTGAAATCATGAATCAATTCTAGTAGGTTTTTGGTGGATTCTGGCAGATTTTCCATGTAAAGTATCATGTCGTCTGCAAAAAGTGAAAGTTTTACTTGCTCCTTGCCAATCTTGATGCCTTTTATTTTGTTTTGTTGTCTGATTGCTGATGCTAGGACTTCCAACACTATGTTAAATAGCAGTGGTGAGAGTGGACACCCCTGTCGTGTTCCTGATCATAGGGGGAAGGTTCTCAGATTTTCCCCATTGCAGATGATATTAGCTGTGGGCTTTTCATAAATGGCTTTTATGATGTTTAAGTATGTTCCTTTTCTCCCAACTTTCTTGAGGGTTTTTATTGGGAAAGCTATGCTTTATTTTGTCAAATGCTTTCTCTGCATGTATTGAGAGGATCATATGGTTCCTATCTTTTCTTTTGTTAATGTGATTTATCATGTTGATTGATTTGCGAAGATTGTATCAACCCTGCAACCCAGAGATGAATCTTAGTTGATCATGGTGAATAATTCTTTTTATATGTTGTTGGATTCAATTTGATAGTATCTTGTTGAGAATTTTGTATCCATGTTCATTAGGGATATTGGCCTGTAATTCTCTCTCTTTTTTTTTTTTTTTTTTTTTGCTATGTCTTTATGTGGTTTGGGAATCAAAGTGATCCTGGCTTCATAGAATGAGTCTGAGAGTCTTCCTTCCGTTTCAATTTTTTGGAATTATTTGAGGATTATACAAATTAACTCTGTTTTAAATTCTGGTAACATTCCACAGGGAATCCATTTGGTCCAGGGCTTTTATTTCTTGGGAGATTTTTGATAACTGATTCAATTTCTTCACTAGTTATGGATCTGTTCCAATTTTCTATTTCCTCCCGTTTGAGTTTTGGTAGCGTGTGGCTATTTAGGAATTTGTCCATTTCTTCCACGTTGTCAAGTTTGGTGACATACAATTTTTCAGAGTATTCTCTGACAATTCCTTGTATTTCTGAGGGATTGGTTGTAATTATTCCCTTTTCCTTCATGATTTTATCAATTTGGGTTTTCTCTCTTTTCTATTTGAGAAGCCTGCCTAGAAGTTTGTCTATTTGTTTATTTTTTCAAAAAACTAGGTCTTGGTTTCATTGATCTTTTCCACTACATTTTCTCTTTCCATATGATTAATTTGTGCCCTGATATTTGTTATTTCTCTCTTTTGCTGGTTTTGGGTTCTCTTAGTTGTTCTGCTGATAGTTGCTTTAGGTGTGCTGTTAGAATATGTGTTATTGATATTTCTTGTTTCTTGAGATGGACCTGGATTGCAATATATTTCCCTCTCAGGACTGCCTTTGTCACATCCAAAGTGTTTGGATTGTTGTATTTTCATATTCATTTGTTTCCATGTATTTTTAATTTCTTCTCTGATTGTTTGGTTGACCCACTCGTCTTTTAATAGGTTGTTCCTTAGCCTCCATGTTTTTGGGGATTTTCCAGACTTTTTTCTTGGTTGATTTCAGGTTTCGAAGCATTGTGGTCTGAAAGTGTGCACGGTATGATCTCAATTCTTTTACATTTATTCAGAGCTTCTCTGTGCCCCAGAATGTGGTCTACCTTGGAAAATGTACCATGTGCTGTTGAGAAGAATGTAAATTCCTTTGCTTCTGGATGATGGACCCTGAAGATGTCAGTTAGGCCCATCTGTTCTAACGTGTTGTTCACGGCCATTGTATCTGTGGTGATTTCCTGTTTTGTGGATCTATCTAATGCTGCGAGTTGAGTGTTAAAGTCCCCTACAATTAGGATATTTTTATCAATAAAGTTGCTTATGTTTGTACTTATTTGTTTTACAAATTTGGGTGCCCCCAAATTCAGTGCATAAATATTTATAATTGTTAGCTCTCCCTGATGGATGTTCCCTGTGATTATTACATAATGCCTTTCTTCATTTCTTATGACCTCCTTTACTTTAAAGTCTAGTTTGTCTGATATAAGTGTGGCTACTCCAGCTTTCTTCTGACTTCTAGTAGCATAGTAGATATTTCTCCATCCCTTCACTTTCAATCTGAAGGTGTCCTCAGATCTAAAATGAGTCTCTTGATGACAGCAAATAGATGGACATTTTTTAAAATCCATTCTTTAACCCTATGTCTTTTTGTATAATTTTATCTTCTAATTCACTTATTCTCTCTTCTACCCCTTCAATCCACATTGTGGCTGCTTCCAATTTGTTTTGCATCTCATTCAAGGAATGTTTTAATTCCTTCTGACCATTTTTAAGGTCCTTGATCTCTGCTGCGAGGGACCTCTTGCATTCGTCTATGCTTTTTTCAAGCCCAGTGATTAGTTTTATTTTTATCATTCTATATTCCTGTTCTGTTAAGTTGCTTATATCTGTTTTCATCAATTCTTTAGCTGTCACTACTTCCTGTAATTTCTTTTGAGGAGAATTCTTCCATTTCATCATTTTGGCTAGGTGTGTTTTGGATTGTTTCTTGAGGTCGCCCTGGAAAGGAAAATGGATCAACAGACAAACAGAAAACAGAAACACTCAAACATACTGACAAATGATACAGACAAAGTGGTTCACAACAGAAAAAAGCAGTAACAAATGACACTCTGAGGGCATAAGTCCTGAAGTACTGGCTATACGTTAAGGACTGAGTGTGCAGCATGCTGATGGCAGAGCATATACAGAGAGAATAATGACAGATGTGGGAATATGAAGAAAATGTACTTTGCCTAGGTAAAGCGACTGAAGGGCTTGATCCAGACAGAGACAAATCAGCATAAGGACGGATGCAAGGAAAAAGGAATGAAGATACATGTTGCCCAGATGAACTTATGTGACCTGGTTATTCCAGAGATAGAGATAGGAAAGTACAGAATGATGTGTGAAACATGTCTTGAGAGAGTGGGTTAAAAGTCTGTTTAAGCCAGCCAATACCCCGGATGGCCAGCTCAGGGGTGGGAATCAGTAAGGAGAGAGTGGAGCATATATTTAAAAAAGAAGAAATGACCTGGAGTGACTCCAGGCAGCAGTCTGGACTTGGCATCTGTAGCTCCCACTGAAAGGTCTGTAGCTCCCGCTGAAAAGTGCCTCTCCTGTGAAGAGGGGTGTGGTTTGGTGTAGGCGGTTCCCGTCTCCACTTCTGCAGGGATGGCTTTGGGGGTGACTTCCTGGGGCCAGTGTTTGTGTGGGCTTGTGAGACAGCAATGGCGTCCCTCCAGTCCCTTCTTCCCAGTACTGGAGTCTCTATTCACCCCTTTATTTCTGTCCTCACTCTGCAAGCGGCGCCGGTGTAATGTGGTTTGCTCTGTGGTCACGCGCCTGTTCACTCTCTGCCTGTTACACCAAGATTCACTGTAAATTGTGTGCCTGGATTAGAAATGCTCTGCAGGTGGCTCGGCACCTCTGCGTGATGGGAACTGATTGGGCAGCCATTGCTGGCCCCAGTGCGAGGAGAGTTCTTCTGAGAGTTCTGCTGTTAGCACCTGACCTTCTATTCCAAAGCCCTGCATTTAGGAACTGGATGGTGGTGGTCTTTCTCGTTCGGATGTGGCCTGTTCCACACTTTCTCAGCTTCTCCAAAGAAGGTTCTTCCTCTTCTCAGCTCCGCACCCCACAGTTAGTTTTATCTGTCCCAGAGTAAACTCACCTTTCCTGGGGCGTTTTCTGGTTTTTCTTTCTGTTCCTTTTAGACTGCAACACCTTTCCTTCCTGACTCTTGGGGTTGAGAGTCCTTTGGTTTCAGTCCTTCTTAGTTTGAAAGACAAGGGGAATACTGGGTCCCACTACTCCTCCACCATGTTGGCTTATCTCCGACAACTTCTGAAATAGGTATTTATCACCGATCACAATATGTGGATCTTTATAGATCCTAATTCAAGCGTGCAATATCTGTTCCCATGGAGCACTTTCTTTTTCACCAACCTGGAAGCTTTCTTGGTCTGCTTTCTAAGAGAGACTTATTAGAAAAAAAAGGGAAAAAAAAGGAAGAAGAAAAAATAAAATTAAAAAAGTAAAATTTTGTTTTTTGTATCCAAGAAACAAAATAAAAACAATAAAATGACACCTGGGTGGCTCATTGAGTTGGGCGTCTGACTTTGGTTCGGGTCATGATCTTACACCTCATGTTTTGAGACCCATGTTGGGCTCGGTGCTGACAACTCAGAACCTGAAGCCTTCTTCGGATTCTGTGTCTCCCTCTCTCTCTGCCCTTACCCTGCTCATGCTCCATCTCTCTTTCTCTCAAAAATAAACAGTAAAAAAATTTAAAAAAGAAAAACAACAATAAAAACAATAACAGAAGCAACAACAACAAAACACCCAAACAAGCAAAAAAACAAACAAACAAAAATAAAACTATGGGCTAAGCTCCTGGAATGGATATGTGCTTGTCTTCTGTGGGAAGGGCCTAATGTTCTGATTCTCAGGCTAACTTGCCCAAGTGGAGATGTGCCTAGAGAGCACAGTGGGGCGAGGTTTGGTGTATGAGCTCCATTCTCCACTTTGGTGGTGCTGTTTAGCTCACTGGGGTTGATCAGTATTGGCGGGCTAATGGTGAAAATGACTTCGCCTCACTCTCTAGTCTCCAGAGTGAGAAATTCATGTGCTCACAGATGTGTGTTCAGTAACCCATCCTGTGTCCTTCACTTCCATCAACTACTTGTCTTCTTCCCTGTCTTCGTCTGAACTGTCTGCCTACCAGGTGGCAACTGTTCATACACTTTCATCTCAAACGAGGCTGTGTTTCAAAACTCCACACTTCAGAGACTCTTGTCATTCAGACACACAGTGATGTTCTCGGGAATGGTCTTACAGTGCTGTGGCCAGAGCCAGCTTGTCCCAGGAAACAGTTGTGCCACCACGCAGCAACAGTGGTTCAGAGTTTATGGTAAATCACAACGCACAGCTGGCGCCAGGGTTTGTTGACCTCGACCAGTGTCCTTGATCCTATGTGGGTGAATGTGGTGGCTTGATGTTTCCTGCTGGGTCCTTTGCTTGTGGAGATGCTATATAACTCTACCAAATGCACTCCAAGCAGGGGAACTGCTTCTCCCTGTGTGACCCAGGGGATACTCAGATTGTGCCGCCTGCTTCTGAGGCTCCACCCTGCTTCCTCACAGGAGCACCACCAGGAGCTGACCTCTGAAACTTCAGACTCTGTGCTCCACTGTTAATAAAAACACTGGCAATATTGAAACCCTCTCCTTTCCCCCCAACAGTGGTTTTGGAGAAAAGTTCTCTTGTGCAGTCACTTGTGTGTGTTTTTACTCTTTTTCTCTAGCTGATTTCAGGGGGAGTGCTTTCTTGCACAAATCCAATGCACTGCTCTCTCTCCCTTTCTATCTTTTCCTCCTTTCCACAAAATTGGCTCCCTCTCTTCTACAGCACCACGGCTCTTCTCTCCTCCATTTACCTCTCCACACCATGTAACTGTTGATTTCTCTCCCTCAAATTATCCAGGTCATTCTGTTAATCCTCAAATAAATTTCTTAGTTTCTTGAAATGGTTTGATGTTGATCTAACTGTGATGGAGGAGAAGACAAGCCAAGGATCCTCTTACTACTCTGCCATCTTAACTCTTTACCGCCAGTGATTATTTTGAACAAGTTGCCTGGGAATGTATTTTTCCACTTTCAAAGCTTTGAATCCGGTGAAATAACAACAAGCCCTACTAAGTGGCATTCTCTTGGGGAACTTCCTAACAAGTCAAAGAGTGACAGTTTAATGGGATGGGTTTTTCTGAGGGGTTCTAAACTTAGTTTATTCTATTCAGAAAATTTTCCAGTTTAAAAAAAATAAACAGTGCTTAACAGTACAATTTGGAATCAATGTCTATGATACTTTCTACTTTTCTTCTCAGCCATCTTCAATTTCTTTGCTTTTGTTCTCAAGATTGTCTTTACATGACGATATGATGGCTGTAGTAAATCCCAGCATCATATTCTTATACATCGGTCAAAGTCAAGAAGACAAAATACACTTCTTTGTGTCATTTTTTTTAAATAGTACAAATTTCCCAGATTCCTTCTCTCTCCATACACATAGCAGTAGACTTTCTCTCATATCTCATTGGCTAGACTGCACTGCCTACCCATTCCTAAACAGTCTTAACTAGGGTAATTAGATTCCTTTGAGTGGCTCAGACTAATCAAAATGTACCCATTGGAACTGGAGAGAAAGTCAAGTATTCCCTAATATTAATGGCTTACCATATATCAGGAAAAAAGGGAATTTTATTAGTAAGGGAGAAGGTGGGATAATGGTACTTTATAAAGCAACAGATGAAGATATGGTGATGGAACAGTATATTCAAAGTTTAAAAAGAAAAGTAAGAATGTTTTCAGGTTTGGGGAATTGTAGGGTGAAACTGGAGGTCAAATTGTAATAACATATAAGTTAAGAAATGATTTAAAGAGATGGAAAGAGAATAGATTTGGTACTCTCCCAAATATCTGTAATATAGTATTTTCCATTCAAATCAATAGCATAAACTGTTTTGAGCTTTTCCTTCTCTTTCAGGACCACATCCACACACCTACACACCCATCTCCATACACATGTGTGTTATGGTTTTTATAATTCTTCAGATTTGCCACCATTCTGTTAATATCTTAAAGATGAGAAATACATATTTATTGTTATCATGTATCCTAAGGTTTTAGAAGCGATTTTAACAAACTTATATAACTGTCACACAAGCCCATTGGTAGGAAAACCACACTATTAGAGTTTTAGTTCTGAAAAAGATATAACACAAATATTTATCTCCACTCCCGCAAATTACAACTAAGAATTCTGGACATCATATATATCATGAACGGCAACAACAAAAATTTCTGAAAAAGGGAGAGTAAAATTTGACTCAGTACATACTTTGGGACTCAAGGAGCAAAAAAACAACCTGTAATTTCTAAGAGTTTTATATTGCTTTCTATATATTCTAGAATGGATTCTAAGGAAGCCCGCAATCTGAAAACAACAATGGACATAGAAAAAAAAAATCACCAAAGGGAAACTTTCTCTAGCTAAACAATATAGAAAGTAGTGAGTTAGAAAGACACAAAATTCCTTCACGATATCTGCTTTATCCCAAGGCTATATCATAGAAGAAACCTACACCTTTATCCCACCTCATATCGGTGGAGTTCAATGAGGAACCTTGAGATCTACCATTGCTCTCTCTTTTTGGGTGGTGTCAGTAAAAGCTGAGTGGGAATGCTGGATTTTTCTCCACTCAGTCATAATGAGGTGGCTTCCCAATTCTACTCCTGGCACAGCAGAGTCATGCTAATATGGAATATTTGAATAAGGTCCACAATTTCATAACATATTATAAAGAATGTCAATGACACAATTGAAAATAACTCATCATGCAAAAAAAATAGAAAAATCTAAAATTGAATGAGAAAATATAATTAACTGAGACCACATATGAAATGAAAGAAATATTGGAATTATCTCATATTTATTATAAAGAAGCCATAATAAAAATGCTTCATAAAGCATTACAAAAGTAATTGAAATAAATGAAAAATATTGGAAGTCTCGTCAAAGGAATAATACATATAAATAATAATTTTAACTGAAAAATAAAATTACTAAATAAACTTCACTGAATGGGCTTGATTAAATGTGAAAGATGCATGAATGAATTGGTAATATAAAGATAGTTTAATTAAGCCAATCTGAGAGATTATAGAAAAAATATATAATGTACATTGCCTCGGGAGCTGGAAGTCAATAGAAAACAATATAACATTCATATAATTGGAGTTCTAGGAGGAAACAAGTAGCCTGGAATGAAACATATTTGAAAACATAATAGTTGAAAATTTCCCAAATTTGACAGAAATTACAAACACACATATTCAAGAGCCTGAGTCAAAGAGAATAAATCAAAATAAACCCATATCAAGACACATTATAGTGCAAATTCTGAAAACCAACTCAGAGAAAAACAAATGAAGACAATTAGAGATAATTTTCTTTTATCAATGGGTAAAAAACAATTCAGAATGATAAAAAGCAACGAACACTAGAAAAGAGAAGAGAAAATCTCCAGAAACAATGACTTAACATAAAATAGAGTGGCTATCTATCAAAATCACTCTGAACATAAATTGACTAACTAAGTGCTCCAATCAAAAGACATTGGGTGAAGGCACAGAACAACATGGCAGAGGAGTAGGGGGCTCAAGTATTTCGCTTGCCCTTTAAACGGGGACGACTGAAACCATAGTCTCTCTCAACTCCAAGAATCGGGGGAAAAAGGTGCTGCAACTAACAAGGAACAAAGATGAAAACAGACACGGCCCAGCTAAAACGTGAGTTTAATCTGGGTCAGATAAAACGAACTCGGGAAGTTGAGCTAAGGCGAGGGTGAACGTCTTCGGAGATAGCTGGGAAAGTGCCGATCTAACAACATCTGAACGATGGGGCCATAGCGGGTGAGTCTGCTACCATCCAGCCCCTGGATGCAGGGCTTTTGAAGAGAAGTTCAGTGGCAAACGGCAGTACTACCCAACCGCTGCCTGGACCGAGCCAACCGCGTCCCGAGGCGCTGGGACGCAAGCACCGCCCAGACTGGCAGCGGGGACCCAGGCAGCCCCAAGCGGAGCCACCTGCGGAGCACCTCTAACCCCGGCACAGTTACAGCGAAATCGGGGGTAGCAGACGGCCCTGTCACCGTGCCACCCTTGCCGAGCGCCTCCGGGATGCGTGTGCCGCCAGGACTGGCAGCAGGGACCCAGGCAGCTCCAGGTGGCACCACCTGCGGAGCACCTCTAACCCCGGCACAATTACAGTGAAATTGGGGGTAACAGAGGGTCGCGTCACCGTCCAGTGAACCGCACTAGGCCGGCGTTGGCGGTGGAGAGAGAACAGAAATAAAGGGGCGAATAAATACTCCAGGACTGGTGGCGAGGGTCTGGAGAAACACCATTGTTGTCTCACAAGCCAGGAAGTCACCCCAAACGCCATCCCGCAGCAGTGGAGGTGGAACCGCCTACACCAAACCACGCCCCTACCAACCTATCAGCAGGAGCGACTGATGCCAAATGGAGATTGCTGCCTGGAGTAACTCCAGTCATTTTTTCTTTTTTAAATTTATCCCTCCCTTTCTCATTCCTACCGATCCCCATCCCTGAGCTGGTTATCCAGGGTACTGACTGGTTGGAACTTTGTTTTTTTTAACCCACGCTTTGAGGACATGTTCTACACCTTCTTCTGTAATTCCCTATCCCTTTCTCTGGAATAATCAGGCTGCATGATTTCTTCTAGACGATATAGATCTTTATTCCTTTTCCCTTGCACCCGTCCTTATTCTGATTTCTCTCAGGCTGGATTAAACCCTTTAGTCGCTCTACCTGGGCAAAGTACATTTCCTTTTTCTCCCTGCACCTGTCATAATTCTGTCTATATATGCTCTGCCACCAGCACACTACATACCCTGTCCTTAACGTGTAGCTGGTACTTCAGGACATTGCCCTCAGAGAGTCACTTGTTATTCTTTTTTCTGTTGTGAACTGCTTGTCTGGACCATTTGTCGGTAGGTTTGAGTATTTATGTGTTCTGTGTGTCTGTCAGTCTGTTTTCCTTTCCAGGGCAACTTCAAGAAACAACCCAAAACACATCCAGCCAAAATGACGAGACGGAAGAATTCTCCTCAAAAGAATCTACAAGAAGCAGTGGCAGTTCAAGAATTAATGAAAACAGATATAAGCAACATAACAGAACATGAATATAGAATAACAATCATAAAACTAATCGCTGGGTTTGAAAAAAGCTTAGATGAATGCAAGGGGTCCCGCGTGGGAGAGTTCAAGGACCTCAAAAACGGTCAGGAAGAATTGAAGAAGACATTGGAAGAAATACAGGGGAAACTGGAAGCAGCAACATCACGGATTGAAGAGGTAGAGGAAAGAGTTAGTGCATTAGAAGACAAAATCATTGAAAAAGAGGAAGCAGATAAAAAGAGAGAGAAGCTGATCCAAGGACAAGAAAGGAGAATTCGAGAGCTGAGCGATGCACGCAAAAGAAACAATATCCATATCATAGGAGTTCCAGAGGAAGAGGAGAGAGAGAAAGGAGTTGAAGGGCTTCTTGATAAAATCATTGCTGAGAACTTCCCCAACATGAGGAAGGAAACGGGCATGGAAATCCAAGAGGCACAAGAACTCGCCTCAGAAGTAACTTGAATAGACTTTCTGCGCGGCACATCGTAGTGAAGCTGACACAATACAAAGATAGGGAGAGAATCCTGAAAGCAGCTTAGGGACAAAAGAACCCTAAAATACAAAGGGAGACATATAAGGGTAGTAGCAGACTTATCTACAGAAACTTGGCAAGCCAGAAAGGAATGGCAGGATATCTTCAATGTGATGAGCAAGCAGGACATGCAACCAAGAATTCTGTATCCGGCTAGCCTGTCGTTCAGAATAGAAGGAGAGATCAAGGTTTTTCCAAACAAACAAAAACTGAAAGACTTTATCACAAATAAGCTGGCACTGCAAGAGATCCTGAGGGGCATTCTATGAAGCCTAGGTTGCGAAGAACACAAACTGCCAGAGACAGCCTTACAAACATGAAACTTACAGATAATACAGTGACTGTAAGCCCATATTTTTCAATATTAACATTGAATGTAAATGGTAAATGCGCCAATCAAAAGACACAGGATAACAGAATGGATTAAAAAACAAGACCCATCTATTTGCTGTTTTCAAGAAACTCATCTTAAACCTTAAGACACCTTCAGATTGAAAGTGAGGGGATGAAGAACTATCTACCATGCTACTGGAAGTCAGAAGAAAGTCGGAGTAGCCACACTTATATCAGACAAATTAGACTTTAAAATGAACGATGTCATAAGAGATGAAGAAGGACATTATATAATAGTCTCAGGGACCATCCAGCAGGAAGAGCTAACAATTGTAAATATCTACCCACCGAATTCGGAGGCACCCGAATTTGTAAAACAACTAATTACAAACATTAGCAACCTCATCAATAAAAATGTCCTAATAGTAGGAGATCTCAACACTCCACTCTCAGCATTGGATAGATCCACAAAACAGAAAATCTCCGCAGAAACAATAGCCCTGAACGACACATTAGAACAGATGGGCCTCACAGACATCTTTAGGGTCCTTCATGCAGAAGCAAAGGAATTTACATTCTTCTCAACTGTACACGGTACATTTTCCAAGATAGACCACATTCTGGGGCACAGGGAAGCTCTGAATAAATATAAAAGAATTGAGATCATACCGTGTACACTGTCAGACCACAATGCTTTGAAACTTGAAATCAACCACAGGAGAAAGCCTGGAAAATATCCAAGAACATGGCGGCTAAGAAATAACATACTAAAAGATGAGTGGGTCAACCAAGCCATCAGAGAAGAAATTAAAAAATACATGGAAACAAAGGAAAATGAAAATACAACAATCCAAACGCTCTGGGATGCAGCAAAGGCAGTCCTGAGAGGGACATATATTGCAATCCAGGCCCATCTCAAAAAACAAGAAAAATCAATAACACAAATTCTAACAGCACGCCTAAAGGAACTAGAAGCAGAACAACTAAAACAACCCAAGCCCAGCAGAAAGAGAGAAATAACAAGGATCACAGCACAAATTAATCATATGGAGACAGAAAAGGTAGTGGAACAGATCAATGAAACCAAAAGCTGGTTCTTTGAAAAACTAAACAAAATAGAAAAACCTCTAGCCAGGCTTCTCAAAAAGAAAAGAGAGAGAACTCAAATAGATAAAATCGTGAATGAAAAGGGAGAAATTACAACCAATCCCTCAGAGATACAAGCAATCATCAGAGAATACTATGAAAAATTAAATGCCACCAAATTTGGCAATCTGGAAGAAATGGACAGCTTCCTAGCCACACGCTACCAAAACTCAAACGGGGAGAAATAGAAAATTTGAACAGACCCATAACTAGTGAAGAAATACAATCAGTTATCAAAAACCTCCCAGCAAATAAAAGCCCTGGACCAGATGACTTTCCTGCGGAATTTTACCAGACACTTAAAACAGAGTTAATTCCTATCCTCCTCAAGCTGTTCCAAAAAATTGAAATGGAAGGAAAACTCCCGGACTCATTCTATGAAGCCAGCATCACTTTGATTCCCAAACCAGATAGAGACCCAGCAAAGAAAGAGAATTACAGGCCAATATCCCTGATGAATATGGATGCAAAAATTTTCAACAAGGTACTAAAAAATCGAATCCAGCAGCATGTAAAGAGAATTATCCACCATGATCAAGTAGGAATCATCCCTGGGTTGCAGGGCTGGTTCAATATTCGCAAATCAATCAACGTGATACATCACATCAACAAAAGAAAAGATAAGAACCATATGATTCTGTCAATAGATGCAGAAAAAGCATTTGACAAAATACAGCATCCTTTCTTAATAAAAACTCTCGAGAAAGTCGGGATAGAAGGAACATACTTAAACATCATAAAAGC
>PITB01028028.1:0-19510 GCA_004024585.1 Paradoxurus hermaphroditus
CCACCTATTCTCTTCAGAACAAAAGCTTCAAGCCCCTGGGAAAAGGTCAGTGAATCCTGTGGCCCTCAGTACACCAGTGGAGACCCACTGTGGCTGGGGGAGAAAACAAACAAACAAAAATGACTAGTCCTGGGGGAAAGGCAGAATCACCGAGACAGCCTGCTCCTGAGGCTCAGCCACACAGTGGCTCCCTATAACCAAGGCTGAAACATAACAGAGAGCACCTCCCTGGCTATACTATATGAACATCAAATCACATGGAACAGCAGTCTAATGTTGAGAGAAAGACGAGAGAGACTTCTCCGAGGCAGAGGCAGAAAAAGAAGGCCTAAATCTGAGGATGGAGCAGATACTGAGCAAAGCCCTTTGGCAAACTACCCCCCACTGCAAGGTTGAGGTAACGGTGGAGGAATGTCGAACCTGTTGTGCACTGAGGGTAACCAAAGCAAAGAAAAACAAAACAAAACAAAACAAACAGAAAACTTCTCAAACTAAGGGCAACTCATGACCAGACTGACTCAAATACCCTACACCAACGGCCAAAAAGGAGAAGAAATTTATCTATTTACAGGCATAAATCTATGGGCCTAAGCCTCTAATACCTTATGTAAGATGTTTGGCTTTCAGGAAAAACAAAAACAAAAACAAAAACGAACAAACTTACAATGCATATCAAGAAGCAAAAATAACACATTGTTAAGAGACAAAGTAGCCAGTAGAAACAGACTCGGAACACAAATGTTGGAAATGTCAGGGAATTTAAAATAATTCTGATTAATATTAAAGGTTCTAATGGAAAAAGCCAGAAACATCCACGATCAGCAGACACAGAGACTACCTCATGTGAGACTGTCTCACTGTCTCTCATGAGAACGCTAGAAATGAGATCCCAGGAACAGAGAGGAAGAATGCCTTTGAGCAGCTCACACATCCTCGCAATGACTGAGGAAAGAATTATTAAAGTTGAAGGTAGGTCCACAGAAATGATGCAGACAGAAGAAAAAGTGCAAAAAACCTAAGGCCAGAGCAGCCAAGGGCTGTAGGACAGTATCAAACATGCATGTAGTTAGAATCCCAGAAGAAAGACCAAATGAAGCAATAAACAAAAATTGCAAGAGATAATGGCTGAGTCTCTTCCAAGACTAAGGACAAGCACCAAACTGCAGATCCGTGATCCAAGAAATGAAGGGATCAACAAGTAGGATACATATGAAAACAAAAACTAAAATAAGAAAACTCAAAAAATAAAAACAACCCTCCTACAAAACTCTAAACACATAATATTTTCAAACTGTGGAAAAGCAACGGAAAAAAATGTTGAAACTAGTCGGAGGAAAAATCACACCCTGCATGGAGAACAACAAAGATAAATCGGTCAGAGACTTCTTGACAGAAACTATACAAGTCAGAGAATGACGGAAGGACATCTTAAAATGATGAATAGAAAAAGCTGTTGACACTATTCTCTTCCCAGCACAACTATCATTCAAAATGAAAGAGAATTAAAAACTGTTCTGGGAAAACAAAAATTAAGAGGGAATTCATTTCTAGTAGACCTATACTGCAAGAAATGTTAGAGGAAGTCCTTCAGGCAGAAGGACTATGATACCGGACAGAATACCCGGGTTCATACACCAAAAAATGAAGAGTGCTAGAAAAGTGTAAATAATCTTTTTCCTATTTTAATTGCTCTCAAAACTATCTAAAGCAAAATTAGCAAAATTATCTAACAGCGTGTTGTGTGTTTATTGCATACATATGAGTAAAAAGAATGGCAACAGCACAAAAGATAACAAGAATATAGGCAGTATACTACTGTAAAGGTCCTGACACTGTACACACAGTGATACAATATTATTTGACGGTATAATTAATTGCAGGTATATATCATAAATCAAAAGGCAACACCAACATGAAATTCAACATAAACAAATAGTAGAAATAAAATGATTGTGAAACATATGCAATTCAAATAAAGACAGAAAAAAGAAATAGAATAGTTTGAAAATTCTTAAAAAGCTAGCAAGATTGGTGAAATTTAATCCAAATATATTAATAATCGCATTAATGTAAAAAGTCTAAACATGTAAATTAACATACAGAGGTACTCAGTTTGGATAAAAAAAAAAAGCAAGACTCAACTTTATTTCCTGTCTAAAAATAACCCACTTCGAATACAAAGACACTGAGAGGAAAAAAACAAACTGAACAAATGGCTAGAAAAATAAATACTGTGATTAATTAATCAAAGAAAGATATATTAATATCTATAGAGCTCAAAATAAGAATATTTTTAGAACTAAAGAAGCACATCATATAATGATAAAAGGAACAATTTTGGAGTCAAGAAAACCTAATAATCCTAATGTACATGCATTTAGTAGAGCTTCAAAATAAAATACACAAACAAGGGGCACCTGGTGGGTCAGTTGGTTAAATGTCCGACTTTGGCTCAGGACATGATCTCACGGATTGTGAGTTTGAGCCCCACATTGGGCTCTCTGCTGTCAGCACAAAGCCCACTTCAGATCCTCTGTCTCCCTCTCTCTCTGCCCCTCGTCCCCAGTCTCTCTCTCTCTTTCAAAAATAAACATTAAATACATACATATATACATACATAAATACATAAAATACAGAAAAAACAAAATTCATACAACTAAAAAGAGAAATAACAAATCTACAATTATAGTCCAGGTTCTTTAGTATCCCTCTCAGTAACTGAATAAGCAGATAGAAAATCAGTAAGAATAGAAGAAAACAAACAAAACTATCAGTCAACTTAAACAAACTGACATGTATACACTCCACCCAACAATAGCAGAATACAAATAGTTTTGAAATGCATGGAACATTCACCAAGACAGACTATATTCTGGGACATAAACCTTCACAAATTTAAGAGAATTGAAACATTACAAAGTATGTTCACAGACTGTAAAAAAATAAACTAGAAGCCATTAACAGAAAGGTAGAAAAAAAATCCAAACATTTAGAAAATACTACTAGATAACCTACGAGTCAAAAGAAAAATATAAAGGAAATCAGAAGGTATCTTTGAGTGAAAATCAAAGCACAACCTACTAAAAGTTGTAGGCTGCAGCTCAAGCAGTGCTTATTAATTAAATGTTTATGTTAGAAAAGACAGAAGACTTCAATGATGACTGAAGCTTTAACTTTAAGAAAATAGAGAAGAGCAAATTAAACTCAAGGCAAGACAAAGAAATGAAATAGTAGAGCAGAAATCAATGACACTGAGAACAGAAAAACAACAGAGAAAATACTGATGGAACCAAAAGCTGATTCTTTTGAGGAAAAAAATAATGATAAACTCTATCCAGACTGATCAAGGGAACAAATTAGGTAGGACATAAATTATAAATTTCATGAATGAGAGAGAACAAAAAAACCACCATAATATCTACAGACATAAAAATGATAATAAAAGGATACTGTAAACCACCACTGTACCTATAAATGCAAGCCGTTAGATTAAATAGATCAATTTCTGAAAGACGCATGCTGTTAAAGTTGACTTAAAAACAAATTTGTAAACAAAAGCCTTCTAACGAAGAAAATTCCAGGCTCAGATGGCTTCATTAGCAAATTCTAACATTTGAGGAATAAAACAATAAATCAATAAATAATACAATAGATAGATAGAAAAACTAATTCCCACAAATTCTTCCAGAATATCAGAGAGGAGAGAACACTTGCCAAAATCTTTTATGAGGTGAACATTACCCTACGACCAAATCTGGACAAAGACATTACAAAAAAAGAAAATGATACATCAATAACCCTCATGAATATAGATGCAAAATTCCTCAAAAAACCTCTAGCAAGTTAAATCCAACAATACATAAAACGAATTTTACAACATGACCAAGTGGGGTTTCTCTTGGTAGAACATTAAAAAAATTAATCAATGCCATCCATCATATTAATAGGCTATTGAAGAAAAATATCATTGTCCTACGAACTGATGTAGGAAATCATTTGACAAAATCTAACACCCTTTCATGATTAAAACTCTCAGAAAACTAGGAATAGAAGGGCACTTCCTCAATTTGGTAAAGAACATCTACAATAACCCTGCATCTCTTATTATTCTTAATGGCAAAAAACACAAGGCTTTCCCTTAAGACTGGGACAAGAATGGTAAGAATATTCATTCTTGCTACTTCTATTACACATCTCACTGGAGGTCCTTGCCAGTGAAATAAGACAAGAAACAGAAACGGTATAGATTCAAAAGAAAGAAATGAAACTGTCTCCTTTCACATAAAATATTGGCTTTTTTTTTCATTAAAAATCTCTCCACACATAGAAAAAGAACCTACTAGAATTAATTAATTTAACAAGGCCACAGGGATAGGGTCAAAATGCCAAAAAAAAAAATCAATCTTTATCTAGCAGTAATAAACAGTTGGAAATTGAAGTTTCTAAAATAAAATATCACTTACAAAATTGCACCAAAACCCATAAATACCTCATTATTAATCTTATAAAATATGTATGAGATATCTATGCAGAAATGGCAAAACATTGATTAAAGAAATTACAAATCTAAATAAAGATTTGTACAATGTATTCGTGTATTGTACAGACTCAGTAGTATGAGGATGTCATTTCTCCTCACACTAATCCACAGATTCAGCACAATTCCAATAAAAATCCTAGCAGGACTTTTTGTAAAAGAAAAACAATTTTGGAAAAACAGGACAAATCACATTGCCCAGTTTTCAGATTTGCTGCAAAACTCTAGTTGACCAGATGGTGTGGGAATTGGAGAATGGACAGATCTGGAGATGGATGCAACACAACAAAATCCATAAACATACCCACACATGGTTCTTATGGTCCATATAGTTTACATGGTTCACAATCCACATATGATTAGTTAGATTTCAACAAATGGTACTGGAATATCAGAGAAGCCTGATCCATAATTCACACTTTATGTGAAAGCTAACTCAGAATGATAGAAGATGTAAATGTAAAACCTAAAATTATATAACTGCTAAAATAAAATGATCTATGGCTATACCTAAAATCTTAGAAGAACTATATAAACATAAAATAGAGCAAAAGAAACCTGAATAAAAGGAAATATAACAAAAGTGGTTAATACTATATGTAGCATTATTATCAGGGAGAATAGTGGCCATCTTTGGGAAGGAGGAGAGGGACAGTGTTGGTTGGCATGAGGGGAGCCTCTGAGGTACTGTAAACTACTAACGTTCTATCTCTTCCCAGGGTGGAGATTATGAAAGCGTGTTGACTTTGTGATAACTCAGCCAACTATACATTTATGATTTAGAAACTTATCTGTATGTGTATTGTACAACAATAACACTTATTATTTTTTAAAAAGATACTCATTGGGTTGGTCTATGAATATCATTTCCCTCCTTTGTCACTCAATTCTTTGTATATAAATTACGAAGTTTCGAGACACCCAGGTGGCTCAGTCGGTTAAGCGTCCGACTCAAGGTTTCATCTCAAGCCATGATCTCACAGTTCGTGGGTTTGAACGCTACTTCGGGATCCATGCTGACAGGGTGCAGCCTGCTTGGGATTCTCTCTCTCTCCCTCTCTCTGCCCCTCCCTTGTTCACACTCACTCTCTTTTACAAGAAAAAAAAAAAAAAAAGAAGTTTCAAGAAGACCACTTTGCTTTGAGCAATGTGGTAGCTTGATGAATGTTTCTTAGGTCGAATTTAGGTGGTTTGATATTTTATACTTGGGATTGATGGAATAAATAATTTGCATGTCTATCACTGATTCTGTAACTTGGGATGAAGAGTTGAATCTTATATAATAATATGTTCCTCAAATGGGAACCTATCGGGTTCTAAAAGATCTGTGCTCTTTTCCCCAAGTTACCTCTCTGGTTTCTCCTACTCCTCTCCAGCTTGCTCACTTCTCCATGGTTACTTCGAGCCTCTGACTTTCTTCTGACACTGAAGACACATTCCTGCCTTGGGGTCTTTGGTATATAGCACACTCACCACTTTCAACTCAATGCTCAAAGATGAGCTCAAAGAAGTCTACCCTGACCGCCCAACTGAAAACTATAACCTCCTACTGTCCGCACTCTTGATTTCCCCCTTCCCTTCCTTATTTTTTCTTTCCATTTCACATCTCACCTTCAAATACGCTACATGATTTACTTTTGTGGTAGGTTTATTGTCTATTTGTTCATCTTCCCCTGCTAGAATGTAAACACTGGAAGTTTCTGCTGTTTTGTTCTCTAATGCATCGAAAGAATCTAGAATATCTGCAGAAAGAACTGAATGAAACAACTCTAGATAACTACAATGTTTAAAAGGGATAAAGAAGATTTTTGAGGATGCGAGAGGAAATTATCTTGTAACATAAATACCCACCACTTTCCCATTTTAAAAAATCTGTTTTGAATAAGTCTATGGATAAATCTGTTATAACGAGTTTTATTTAACAATTAAATTAGTACGAAAGAGTCCTGTAGACGATGGCAGAAATTAGACCCTTCTTAAGTGAACAAACACAGAAAGAAGCATTCAAAAGAATGCCCTCAGGCTACTTCCTTGACCATTTAGAGTTCTTGCTCTGCTCTTATTTCAGAGAGGATGAAAGAAAGAGAGCCACACGCAGTTACATTTCTTTTTCTTTTCCTTTCATGTCTAAAATATTAAAGTGAGAAAAATCAAGCCTATTTCAGAAGATACAAGAGCTGAAATATCAGCACTGGTCTATCTGATTAGGGAATACGCTAAAAACAAAACACCGTGAATTCCCGTAGTTGCTGTTCAAAGTAGCAATCTTATTTTAACACCATAATAAAGGGCCATAGATCTTTGAATTATTCCTCACATTTCTGTAAGGTACTATGCTATTCACAAAAGGTAAGAACATTCATTATCCTTCCAACTCTACCTCAGTCGGAATGTCAATGCATGCATTAGTACTCTCATTGAAAGAGAGAGGAGAGAACTGAGGTTCAGAAATGCCAGGAAAATCTGCCCAAGATTAATCAGCAAAGAATGATAAAGTGGGGAAAAGTAGCCTGCACATGGAGTCGGGACACCAAGGATAGGGGATCCCCTCTGGTCTTAACTAGATGAGTGCCTCCACTTACGGAATCGACAGGCTGCCCCACATCGGCTACTCAAAACTTTGGGGAGCAGATAGATTCCCACTGGGCCTTGAGTTAGTATAGTCCTCGGATGAACACATCATCAATGGGCTAAATACAGTAATAGTAATAAATAAAGAGTCAAAATAATAATAAAGAATCCACTGTCTATAGTCCTATGTATACTTCTAGTTTCAAATATATGTTGAAGCTCTTATACATTAGTATTAAGGTATCACGGAAATCACGAAAGCTACCTTTGAGCATTATGTGTATATCAACATATATCCAGAGTACAGTTTACATGATTCAGCTGGTTGCAATAAAATAGGAACTTAACGACATTTAATCTCTAAGGGCCCTTCCGATTTGAAGATGCTAAGCTGTAGAGCTGAGACAGATCGCTTTATGACAAATATGGGGCTCTTCCTCCCATAGCAGTGTTTTTTCAACATCTTTTCGGCCTCAAGTGTCTTTGTTTCATTTCAAAGCCAAGCATGAAATGCAGCTAAAAACTGGGCTACTCTGTTTGGTAAGTGTTTCTGTGTGGCTGGAGTAAGGAGGGGGAGGTAGGAACTTGGAGAGCCCTGCAAGCCGAGCCACTTCCCACTCAGGCCCTTCTCCAAGGAACCTACAGGGCTCTGTGTAGGAGTTTCAAAATAGCCACTGATGAAAGGTTAAAAATCACAAAAGTTCCAATATATCTGTAAGGAAAATGTGAATACTCCAATCAAAAAAAACAAAAACAAAAACAAAAACAACAACAAAAAACAAAAACCAAAATGAATGAAGGATGGGAATCAGCAAGCATAGGAAATGAGCTTACATCTGCCTAAAATTACAAAAATTCAAAAAAACAAACAAACAAAACAAACTCCACTTCAATGGTATGTCCCATTTTTAGACAGTCTTTACGGCAGAAATTTAAAAGGTTCTCATGTACAGGGTTAGGGAGAGTATATGGAATCTGATAGTCACACGTACCACTGGGAAGAATGAAGAAGGGACCCCCTTCGCGGAGGGCTATGTCATTAGGTATCAGATTAGAAATGCACATACGCTTTTGACTCGGCAATCTCACTCTAGATATCCATCCTACAGAAGGTCTCGGAATTGCCTAAAGATCATTGCACAAAGATAACTGGTTTTAAGGGCAAAAAATGGAAACCATGTAAATACCCACCCGTAGAGAAATGACTCTGATCCATGCATTCTACAGAACGCGATGGCACCGTTAAAAGACAAAGGTGGAGCCTTATGTACTCTCATTTTCAGAGAGATACCAAGCATACACTGTTAGGCGGAAAACACAAATAAGGTGTAGAACAATATGTAGATTACCATGTGTAATATAATGCATAAACAATTCTGGAGGTAGATACACAGAACTATTTACATTGGCTTCTTCTAGAAAGAGGAATTGGGAAGAATTTCACTTTTTATTTTATTTTATCATTATGATTTTTAATGTTTATTTATTTTTGAGAGAGAGAGAGAGAGAGAGGTGGAGGAGCAGAGAGAAGGGGATAGAGGATCCGAAGCAGGCTCTGCGTTGACGGCAGAGAGCACAATGCAGGACTCAAACTCACAATCAGTAGGATCATGACCTGAGCGGAAGTTGGATGCTTAACTGACTGAGTCACCCAGGGCCCCTCCTTTTTTATTTTAGATATTTCTGCATAATTTGACATTTTACTAGAAGATGGACTACTTTTATCATCAAAAAGTCAAACCCCCTACTCTTAGCAGGCTGTCCCTCTACATAGGAGGTGCTTGAATGAGGAAAAGGAAGCCTACGTTTACACATGAAGGGCAAGTGGCATTGGGAACTGCACTCACAGACACTTTTTCTGGTAAAGCCTGTAAAATGAAGGTGGCAGGCATGCTTTATGGGGAGCTCAGCACTTACACGTTCTGAAAACAGAAGACATCAACTACATCTGATAAAGGGGAGAAAAGGATTTTGACGACAATAAAAAAGGATTTAGCGGCATTAATAAAGAAAGTCTTTAAAACGGCAAGTCGCTGCAAAAATGACGACGAGGGCCAAGAGGACATGGAAAGGGAAAGCAGCAAATGGTGGCGCCTAGAACTTTCCAGCGACTGCCCCGTGTCACGCAGCTCTCCAGGAAAACAACTCTGAGAAAAGGAGGATCAGCATACATGCCCTCCAGGAGAGGTTTACATTTTTAAGTGGTTTGCATCTGTTATGAATATAAAGGTTAAACAGGTACTAAGAGAGCAGTAATTCTCTCTGATTAAATTTCTATTCAATGATACAGTAAAATGTCCAAAATGAAGTAATGGCTCTCTTAACGGTTACAGGAGATGGCATGGAGCTGACAATTTAACTGGCAGAGTGGGATCTTTTCTTTCTTTCTTTCTTCTTCTTCTAATTCCCTTTTTTTTTTTTTTTTAAGGTAAAGGTGATGTTGTAAAATTGGAAACTTCTTGCTGTGCCAGACTGAATGAAAACCTGTTAAAAGGCAGTTGACTAATTCTGGATTATTTTTATTATCGAGAAGACTTGGCTTACACTGAAGGGGGAAGAAGGAAAACAACCACACACATGTAGCCGAACTGGCAATTAAATAATTATCCTTCACAAATAGTTAATCACCCTTTCAAGCGAAGAGGGTGGAACCGGAATTGCAGCTGGATTTTAAGATACTGAGCAAGAAGAGTCGACGGCAAGTGACAGAGTTCACAAAACCTCGACATGCGGAGGCTTCGCAGTGGGTGGGATCTCCCTCCTCTCAGGCCTTGTTCTCTATTTCTCCTCAGCATCCTCCCAGCTTGGGCGTCCCTCCTTATTAGGAGTGCTCGACCCAAGTCAGCAAGTGGCTCTATTAGGGTCCCGCTAATGTGTCCCTTGACATCTGAAATCACACCTTCTGTTTCTATCACCTCGTTGAGTAGTATTTCAAAGCCATTGTACTTCTATGTTAAGCACACAAAAAATAATTGGAGCCATCCAGGGTAGACAGACAGAGATGTACATGGGGAGAGAGCTGAATGAAAATCCGACCTGTGAAGAAATACGAAATGGGCTTGGATTGTTTACCTTGTAGGGCAAGCCGCTTAGGGGAGAGGGGAGATTTATCTTCGAAAGTCTGGGAGAGCGAACAGACTTTATTATGGTCCTGGACCAGGTAGATTTACGTGTCGCATTGTCTATTAAGGTGCTAATTCAAGATGGGGAAAGAAACAAGAAAGCAGTGACAAGAGCACACAGGTCCTGGAGTCTGACTGCCTGAGTTCAAGGTCCTGCTTCCCCAACATCTGTGCCAACTTTGCATGGATTACTAACCTTCTCTAGGGTCTCATCCTTCTCTTCTATAAAAGAGAATGGATCTGAGTACCCACCCCATGGGCAGAAATGCACCATATAACTACACTAAATACTAAAATGATCATTATTGCTAATATTCTGTATTTCACACACACATTAAATACCAACCACAGATATAGAAATGTATGCAGGATATAAAGTGTTCTTTCTGAATATAGACCCTAAGTTAGGCCTCCTACCACACATTCTCTTAATTTAGATAGGTTAAGAAACTTGACCAAGGTCTGTTTTAATCACAGAATTCAGTCTGGACGTAATTTTTGCTGACCTCAAAACACTTTTTCCCCACTCGAAGGAGCTCTAGGAAGCACAAATACAAAGATGAGGTACAGGCCCTTCCCTCAAAAGCTGCTCTTCTAGGAAATGTTAGGACATACAACGTGCAAATGCGTAAGAATATAAACAAAGATAATCTACATCATAAAGTGAGCAGGAGAGGGAGTGATTACTTCCACATGGTGGGACGAAGAGCAGCTTCAGGGATGAGGTGGCACTGGAGCTGGCCATGTAACATTTGGACACAAAGATGTGAGGGAAGGCATTTCCATGCAGGGCACAGAATGGGTAAAGGCAAGGGGTCACAAAAGGGTGGGAATTTTTGAGGAATACAAAGCAGGTCAGGATGGCTGGAATCCAAGATGTGTGAAATGAGAGGAGACTGGATAACTTCAGTCCCATGCAAGGCTTTGATCTCTCTAACTCTTCTAAATCTAGAGGTCTGGAAGAGTCTCCGATTTTCATCTATAGGCAACCTTTAATCCATAGGAAACACCATTCATTAGGCAGCATGGACAGGATAGACCGGAATAACTGCAAAGTGTCTTACCACAATTTTATTCATCGTGAACCTCAACCATCTTGCATGGGAAGTATTACTGTGTATGCATCATAACATAAGGGATGCACCAGCCTAAGCATTAACAAACCGAGGAAGGAGCATTTGGGAGGAAGAACACTCAATAGCTTGACTGGAGTTGTCTAGCAAATCCAGAACAAAGGCATGCCCCGTCAGTTTCTGCCTTCTCTTGCTTTGTTAAGTCACCAAAGCCCACACTCACCAGTCCAAAGCCCAGTGTTGTGTTTCTAAGAAGAAGAGCTGAAGACAATTCCATCAAGCAGCTATTCTATTCAGTGGGAGGACAATGAAGTCAACAAACTCGTTGTCAGGGCAGATTTTGTGGAGATGGGAGTCTTGGGCTCCAATCTTAAAGTTTGTTCAAATTTTACAAAGAAAACAAAGATCATTTCAGTGCGGAGAAAACAGGGTGATGAGTAAGTGACCTGGTTCAATCAGAAGGGATATTTCTAGGCTTATGAAGAAGGGAGAATGACACTTGCATCTATGTGAAAACGTGTAAAATCTGTGCTGACTAGGAATCAGAAGGCTGTCATCTAGACCCATATCTGAAAAATAACTGTTGGGAAGCTGCTGTTAAGATGAACTTGGCTATCAGCGGAAAGGCTTGGAAATAATGACTCCAAATCTCATGTGTCTCTCTACCAAAGCTTACGCTAGAAAATGCAGACAATGGCTCACATTGGGAACAGAAGAAACCTTTTACTCGTTAGGGTGTCTTCTTAATCAGGCTCTGTTCTCTTCAGAACAGAGCTTGTCTTACTTTTAGCTCTAGGAAACAATGAGCAGGGTTGGAGAGATGTAGAAACATGGTGTGTGGCTAAAAACCACAACGCTTAGGAAGAGGTTCTGCTATTTACTTACTCATGATGCTGCCTCCCTATCTCCCCTATTGCCAAAGGCCTTTCAGGAAAAACCTGTGATGGATGAGTGGTGTACGAAGTAATCAAATGGCCGGGATTTCCTTTACTTTTGGGAGAAAGGCCAAAATCCTTAGTGTGGCCCACGTCCTTCACGGTCTATGTCTGAAAACTTGTCCTGAATCATGCTTCTCTCTCAGCCTCTGAGCTTTAATCACACTGGCCTTCTTTCAGTTTCTGAAATACTCAGCCTCCACTGTCTGAGATGTCTAAATTACTAATTTCTCATAGCTCAGTGAAGTCGCACTTCCCCAGGAATGCTTTCTTGGCCCTTCTGATCATGGCACATTCCTTTAATTCTCTTAAGACAGTGGTCTCTTCTTTGAAAATACTTTGTCCATCTTCCTTAACAGATCATACACATCCCAAGAGAAGGCTGCTTGTCTGGTTTTGGTTACCACTGAGTATCCAGTGACCAATGTCGGTAGGCTCTCAACAATATCTGTGGGATAACTGAATGCATATCCTCTTCCTCAAAAATCTGGTATATGTCCTAATTGCAGACATGGAGGAGTCAGAGGTTAAATCATCTAGCTGTGACAAACTGGATCTGTTAGTTGTTATTTTAAAGCGGACCAAGGTAGAAAACACATATTGCAATAAAAATATATAGGAAAATGTTGGAGCCGTTTTGGGCTCACAGGTTGAGACCCCTGCCTGTGTGGAAAAGGTTGAAGCAAAAGCTCGCCAGCCAAACTGGCGCCTAATCTTACCTCCTTCTAAGCGATTTTTCAGGCCTGGATTTTTTGAACTACTCTCCTTGGCCTAAGGAATGTAATGCTCTTTTGTTTTATGGCATTTAGATAAAAGGGAAGGACCTGGAGCAGGATGCTTTGATGAATTACATCTGAATGAGAGTAGCCTGGCCACCTTAAAGTTGCATCTTGGGGATGGGTTGCACAGATAGCAGTTATGAGCTGGTTGAATATTGGTGTGATTTGTGTAAATGTTGGGCTCCTATTATGTAAATTCGCTCACTCACGGGCAAAGGACAAGCATTGGGAATTCTGTCCTTGCCAGACGGGTTGTACCTCCCCCATTGTAATTGGAAGAATAGGCAATGACTCCTGGCCTGTTTATAGATAATTAACATAGGCAGGCCCAGGTAACTTCCTGTCCTCTCCCCCAGCCTTAAATGTATATGCTAACTAACTTGAAAACAACTTGCAAGATTGAGGAAATCGCCGCTTTACCGATCTAACACATTATTGTTCAAACTCTGCTTACTGATGGGCTGTCACTCATTGTTGTAATGTAACTCGCTACCTTTAAAATAAAGACACTGAGACCGGCAGGGCAGAGTTGCCACAGAGACGCCAGAATTGCCAGGGCTGCCTGCTTGGTCATCAGACTCCATCTCTCTTGTGGCTCTCTCACTTCATTTCGCCTGACCGTCTGTCCTTCGTGGATCCCTAGATTCGCCGGAACAAGGACCCCGGCAGGAAAAGTGTCTTTTACATACTTTGTTAAGCTAAATAACCTAAATAATTTGATTTGGAAAGTTCTAAGAAAGTATACTGATTCAAATCCAGCTATGATGATGATGAGATGATGGTGATGATGATGATGATGGTGATGATGATGGTGGTGGTGATGATGATGATGATGATGATGATAGTCAGGCAGAGACTGGTTAGACACACATCAAACCACTTCCTCTTCTTTGGGGGCACACAGTGTAGCTACATTTCCAGACATTCTTTGCAACTGTAGCCAAGTGACTGAGTCCTGGCCAATGGAATGTGAGTAGAAGGGTCACAATGCCACATTTCACAGTCTGCCCCTTAACCATCCCACTACCTCCTGACAACCTCCAAGCCTTCCCTTCTCTCATCTGTCAGATGCAGCGAAACTAGGACAGGACCTCCGAGTTCCAGGGAATGATGGAGCCAGTGGATAGAATAAGCTACAGCCTGACTCCCCAAGTAGAAAGCACCTGCCAGATATGCAGTTGGAATTTTATTAGGAAAAATAAATTACTGTATCAAATCACTGAGATTTGGGTTTTTTGTTTGCTATAGCATTTGGCATTATTTGTCCAAACTTGTACATGAGGTCAGACATTAAGAAAATTATATTTGTTGGGGGGGTTGGGTGGCTCAGTCTATTAAGCATCCAACTTTTGGTTTGGGCTCAGGTCATGATCTCATGGTTTGTGAGTTCGAATTCCATGTCGGGCTCTGTGCTCACAGTGTAGAGCCTGCCTCGCGATCCTCTTTCTCTAGCTCTCTCTCTCTGTCCTTTGTCTAGCCTCACACACTCTCTCTCTCAAAATAAATAAATAAACTTAAAAAAAAATTAAAACAAGACAATTATATTTTTCTTCTAAGTTACCTTTATAAGTAATACTTGAGGTGAATGGAGGAGGGTAGACTGGATGCATCAAATCTACTTCTAACATGGCTTTTCTACCCAGTTCGACTGCTCCGTGTTTTCAGCTGTTGTAGATTCCCAGGACTGAGCAAGATCTTGGAGCCATTTTGTCTGGCTCCTAGCCAATGCCGAAAGTAAGCCTGCCACTGCAGGTCGTAAGCAGCCTCAGTCCAAGACTTTCTGAAGAGAGCACGTGAGAACCCCTTGAGCTGGTGACTCTCAGCTTGCATTAATTGTTATGAAATTCTTTCTTGGGTCCAAATCTCCTCTACGGTTTTTCCCAACGAATGACTCTCCTAACACTTTAAAAAATGGGTTTAAAAAAGATCACTTTCTGCCATCTGTCCCTTACTTTCTGATATGAATGCCGCTAAACATAAATTGGGATCAAGATGGTGTGGTGAGGGTGACTGGAGTCGGTTAAGCTATAGTTGCAGAATATGCCAGAAAGTTAAAACAAAACCGAAAATTCAATTCATTTTTTTATGGGGGTGAGACCTGGGGACTGGGGAATTCTCTTCCCTGCAAATGAGGTTTTGGCCAGACATTTTTTTTAGTGTGATACTTGATTATTAAATGATTTCAAGTAATATATTGCCAATGTCTGGGCCTTACATTTAAACACAGTAATTTTTATTGTTCAGGAGTGGGGACTTGGGCATCAGAATTGAGAAAAACATAATTCTCCAGGTAATTCTCATGTGCAGAGTTCAAAAACAGTAAAATATACTTCTACCGAACTATCAACTATTAATATAAATTATCCATACAGGAATGCCGCAGGGAACAAAATCTCATATTGCTCACAAAGATAGCTGTCCAAAACAGCCTATGAAATCAGGCCGAATTCATTGCCTGAGGAAAAGCATCCTTTAGGCATGATAGTCACTCATTATTTGAGTATCCTACGCTGGAAGCTAATAAAGACTTTTGGTGAGACAGGCCTGGTTGGAGGTCACCTAAGACAAGGACTTAGGTCCTGAAAACCACCTCCAAAAAAAAAAAAAATAGATAGACACCAACAATCACTGTATTTATTATGCGAGAGAAGCCCAAAACACCTTACAGACCTGGGAATGTGAGCTTCATGAGCGCTGTTCCCGGCTGTGTCCTAACACCTAGAATACCAGCCTCAGCACCTAAGGGTGCAAGTTCTCCTTAAAGGTTCCTTAAATGATACTGAACCCAGTCAAATGGGAGACTAGAAAAGCCCACTCACCCATAGGGGAAAAGGGTCGGCTCCCAAGAGGCCCTGGATACCCCTCTGTATTATAATAAATGAAGTTTCTGTGCCAGCATAAGAGCAAGCCTCACTTAAAGGGTGTAGGCTGGTGGTTACTCTGGCTTCCGAACACCAGTGAAATGATGGGTTTTATCTCTCATCTGGGTCTCAATTTCATTATCAGTACAACGGAAATGTAAGACTTGACTCCATTATCTTTATGATTGCTGCTTCTAGAATTATAAACGAAAAGAAAACTTCTCCGTGCCTCAGAGTGCTGTGTGCCAGCCCCCCTGAAGCTACCAGCCACCACAGCTGGGCTCCCTGTGATGTGGATCAGTGCCCACCAGAGGGACTAGAGGTACACTTACTCACAGTCCTGACTTCTTCCCCTGCGTGGAAGCTTCAAGATGCTGTCGCTTCTACTTTTTGTAAAAATCTTCCCTCGGGCCAAAAAGTGAAGAACTTTTCAACTAAATGTAGCGTCATCTTTATCTTACATTATCCATACAGCTGGTACTTGAGTGCAGTGCCTCATGTATCCCAAAGGTCTTATTAGCAGGGTGGGGTGACTGCACAGAAGAACTAGCCTTGATTTTGCTTTATTCTTGATTTCAACATACATTATGAGCGAGTGGAGATAAGGAGGGACATACTAATCTCATGCATTCTTGCTTGCTTCTTGCTGTTTCCCCTCAGCCTCAGAGCCAGGTAGGTCTGCTTACTCTAGAAGGAATCTGTGGACTTTCAGGTGGTTTCCACGACACTGCCCTGTGCCAGAGAAGTTGGTCCTGACCGAGGATCAGCGGCACTTTGGAAGAAGAGGGAAGGAGCAATTCTAAAATTCTGCTGATGCAAATTTAGATTCTTGTACAAGACTTATAATGAGGTAAGATTCAGGGCCCCAGTTCTCAGCAGTGACAGAAGCGGAAATGGCCAGCACAATCCGAGGTGGAGGCAGTGAGCCTGTATTAGGCAGGAGGGAGAAGAGTCATTACGTTATTATTTCTGAATATGCTGACTGGCACAGGCGGAATCTATCTGATTGAAGCTGAAATCAGGACGGACGGAAAACAATTCCAAAGCGATAACAATTCCAGTTATTCTATCCTTTCCCTGTTAAACAAAATCTTGAAGGACATTAAATTCTCAACTCGTATCCTGTCCTAAAAACCCTGAGTGGGCTATCCATGATTAATTGGGCAGGGGGAACAGAACAGGGGGCGGCAGAGGGAAGAAAGCCCAGTACAGGAGTAAAAGCAGGGCACCGGCGCCCAGAAACTGTAGGGTCCATCTTTCTAGAGCTCATTCATTCCTTTGCTATACACTAACACAGCATCTACCATGTGTCTGGCACCAGGTATGGCAGGGGATAGAATAGCATCCTCAATTAAACCTGAGGACAGAAACTTTCTGTGTTTCAAAGAGTGGGTGCAGACAAGCAAAACCCAAATCCATGCCAAAAGGTGATGAAGGCTGTGAAGAGAGACTCACAGAGCACTCTGAGTTGCCCATATCTGCCAGTCAGGCAGTCCCCATAGAGGAAGTGAAAAGTCAGCTGAGACCCGAAGGGTAGGAATGTGTTGGCCAGGCAAAAGCCCAGGAAAGAGTGTTCTAGGTAGAGAAAGATTATGCACCAAGAGCAATGGATGGGCCAGTCATGGTGCACCTGGAAAACGGAAGTAGCTCAGCGCCATTAGAGCAGGCAGTAGAGAGGCGAGGCTGGAGAGAGAGAGAAGGTCTGTCTTATCTCAGTCATCTGGTCTAAGAACCTCATTCATGATGCATGGGCATCACTAGCTCAAGGCCAGCGACCGAAGGTCACATAAAGGAGGGCACATTAAAACAGGTGAGGAACTCTGTTTTATATGCAGATTCGCCAGGGACAGGGAGCGCTGAGAAGAGGAAACCCTGAAAGGTTTTAATAGGAGAGCTTGGATGAGGTAGGAATCTCAGAAAGATCAATCATTCCTCCTTTAGATAGATATTCTGGAATAGGAGTCAAGTGCATAAATCTAGGAGGTGAAGGAGCTGGAAGGAACAGAGAGTGCATGGGCACTCATTTCTCTCTTGTTCTGCAGAATGAGGCTATCGCTAAGAGGTGACAGGTGGCCTCTTGGGGCCCTTCCACGCTGAGGCCCACATTCCGTGACCGCTGACACATCACAAGGTGCAAGAAAGGCCAGAGATTAGTCACCTGTTTGCTCTTATGTTTTGAGGCTGATGGTGGGAATTCTGATTTACAGAGTGGGATTGTGTATATATATACAATTATATATATGATGTTTATTTTTGAGAGAGAGCGAGAAAGGCAGAGCATGAGCTGGGGTGTGGGCAGAGAGAGAGGGAGACACAGAATCTGAAGCAGGTTTCAGGCTCTGAGCTGTCAGTGCAGAGCCTGACATGAGGTTCGAACTCATGAAATGCGAGATCATCACCTGGGGTGAAGTCAGATGGTTAACTGACTGAGCCACCCAGGCACCCCTGTAATTTTAACTTTAAAAGTCATATAAACCTAGAGCTTCTGAAGCAATTTTTTTTTCTTGAAGATTTTTCTATTTGGGTCAATGGAGTTGGGCAAACCAAAAAGCTACGCTGTAGGTCAGGGAATAAGAAAAGTGTTTCAGCTGGATATTAACTTTTCAAAGCTTTATATGTATAAATGTATATTCATTTAACATGTCAATTGTCACAAAAGGATAAAGTGAAAAGTCAATCTCCTCCTGAGAGGTGAGTGAGGTAACTGCCCAAAATTTGACTATCCCCACAATTTTTCTATGTCGATATATGTGTGTGTGTGTATGCACACACACACATTTACACATAAGCATCCATTGTCAAAGTTTTTGTTTATATGTACTGTTCTGTACTTTGTTTTTTCTTTTTTATGTTTTTTTTTAAATTTTTTTGAGAGAGTGAGCAAGGGAGAGGGATAGAGGAAGAGAGAGAATCTTAAGCAGGCTCTAAGCACAGTGTGGAGCCCAACGCTGGGCTTGATCCATGACCCTGGGATCATGACCTGTGCTGAAATCAAGAGTTGGATGCCCAACCAACTGAGTTACCCAGGCGCCCCTGTACCTCTCTTAAACTAGTTTTTCTTGGGTATCTTTTCTGGTACTTATAAGATTTACCTCGTTTACTTTTTTTAATTTTATTTTTTAAGAGTTTTATTTTTTTAAGTTTACTTATTTATTTTGGGAGAGAAAGAGAGAGAGAGAGAGCAGCATGTGAGCAGGGGAGGGACAGAGAGAGAGGGAGAGAAATCCCAAGCAGGCTCCGCACTATCAACGCAGAGCCTGATGCAGGGCTCGAACCCATGAACTGTGAGGTCATGACTGGAGCTGAAGTCAAAAGCTGGACACTCAACTGACGGAGCTACTCGGCTGCTCCTACCTTGTTTCTTTCTTTCCTTCTTTTTCTATTTAAAAAAAATTTTAAATTGCTTCCAAGTTAGTGTATGAATTTGTCATAATTTTTTTTTCTAATTTTATTTAACCCATCTCTTTACACTATTACAAATGATGACACAATATGTATTCGTAAGGCATTATTGTGCTCTCCTGCAAATATATCAACTGGCATTTTACTATTTGGAATTATAGTATCAAAATATATGTATGGTTAAAATTTTGAGAGGTAACACTAAGTTTTGTTTCCAATAGGGTTGTATC
>PITB01028029.1:0-19529 GCA_004024585.1 Paradoxurus hermaphroditus
TTAGCAGCGGGTGGCACAGCCCCGCTCCCGGGGAGGCCCTCGGCCCAGACCCGCTGCCCACATCGGTACACCCCCCACAGAGACCCGTCACCGTGCAGGTAGTCTTGCGCCCAAGTTTAACTCCCTGGGCAGCCTCTTGTGTTCCCAGTCTCACCGGCTGTTAACACGTGTGATTACGCGACCAGTGCTCCTCTGGTGCGAAGGGCGACTAGATCCGGGGCTGTGGCAGCGTGTGTGGTGACGTGGGCTGGCCGGCTGCCTGCCCCGGGGCTGCCTCTCTTGGTGGCTGGGGCCGCATTCAGGTTATTTGGTGAGATCACATGACACCCATGGTATTCTGGGTGCCCGTGGAACTGCTGGCTTGTAGGGACCCAGCCCCCTCTGTGAAGAGTCAGCCCAGAAGCCCCCTCCCAGGCCCCGGGCACTGGTCCCCATTTGGGGGTGGGGCTCCCAGAACTTGCAGGTGCCAGGCAGTTAGCAAGGCTCTCTCCACGCGCCAGGAGCCCCCAGAGCTGCAGCCTCCCAGGGTGACCTCGCCCTCCCCCGGGGGCGACACCGTGACCAATTCCGCACTAACCGCAGCCCTCTCCGAGGTGCTCGTTCACTGTTACTGTTGGAGACGCACGTGCCGCCACCCGGCATTTGTAGATGGTTTCCATTCCGCCGATGAACCCTCCTGGACGGTGGTGATGGAGCCAAGCCAGCTACAATCCATACACCACAGGGCACGTTGTGGAAGACCCGGTGGGAAGGGGGAAGCACTCACAGGAGGGCTTCAGGAGCGTGCCCTGGGACGGGCTGTCCGTCCTGGGCGCAGTGAGGTGGCCCCCGATGGCCAGTGAGGGGGCCAGCAGGCAGCCCCCTGCCGCTCCCTCTCCTCCGTGGCCCTGAGCCGGGTCCTGGGCCGGGAGCCCTGTGCTCACGGCAAGTGCAAGCGCATCCCAGCCGACATGCTCTGGCCCCGGCCCCCTCCTCGTGCCCCCGGCCCCTCGCCTTCTGTGCTGGGTCCAGCCAGAGAAGCAGCTCCAATTTCTGGCTGGAGCATCCCATGCCTCAGAGGCTCCTGCTCTGCAGCGAAGTGACCTGGTCTCCTCTGGGCTTTGTGTACAGCACTTCGGGGGGGGGGTCCTCTGCATACCCCCCCACCCAGGGCTGCCCCGAGGAGCTGGGCCCATTCCTGCTGCTCTGCTTTTTTCTGAGGGTGGAGCCTGATGCATGGCAGGTGCTTAGCCGACACGGACTGACAGCTGGGGGTGCAGACAGGTAGGAGGGAGAAGGGCAAGGCAGGGTGGCGGGACACGCATGGGCAGCCTAACCTGGCCCTGGGGCAGCGGCGCCAGCCCGAACGGCCCCCTCTGGCTGAGAAATGTGCCCTCTGCAGGTAGGCCTGGTAGCCAGAGACAGGGGCCGATTTGCATATATTTGCATCTGCATGTACATGCTTTTAATTTCGAGGATTTTTATGTTTTTAATCAATGCAAGTGGCCAAGTGGCTTCCCATCCCCGAGTCCAGGGTGACACACGGGTGCAAAGGCATCTGGCACAGCTCACGGGTCGGTGAGGCTCATGGGGCCGTTTCCAGGCCCTGGGGGCTGGCCCGGCCTGCTGTGGGCCACGGCTGTGGGAGGGGGTGGGAGGGGTGGGCAGCTCCTGACAGACCTCACCAGGGACTTGGGGGTGACTCTGGACGGGTTGGGCCGGTGGCCGTGCGGCTGTTTGCCCTGGAATCCGGCTGTCTTGTCTTCGCGCCAGGCCGGCTGTGGCTCTGCCTGGCCGCTGCTTGCGGGCACAGAATCTAGGTCAGGCTGGTGCAGAGAGGCAGGGCCATCCAGTGGGGCCACAGCAGCCCAGGGCAGGGCCCTGACCTGATGACCTCGGAGCGGGGGAGGGGGCTGAAGGTCTGGGGGTGGGGGGTGCTTCAGTCCCGGGGGGGCAGGGGGGCTGCGAGTGGAAAGGTGTTGTGGCTGAGGGTGGCCACACTGGGGGGGCAAATGCAGTGTGTGGGGTGGGGCCGGGACCCCTGGGGGCCTGGACATGTGGGCGTGGCTGTGGCTCTTCAGGCAGAGCCTTCTGGAAGCCCCCATGCCTCCCGCTGTCTGTGGCCTCCATTTCCTGCCAGCCCACCCTTCACTGCCGGAACCCCCCCACCCCATTCTCCCTGTCTCCTCCCGAGAGTCTGTCTGCGGCCCCAGGGCTCTGGCCGCATTCTGCTTTGCACGTGGACTGGATCCTGTCTCCCCTCCCTGCCCCCCGCCCCCCACCCTCTGTCTCCACAGACACCAAATCCATCAAGCCCTCCTGTCGTGAGTGTTTGGTTCTTCTGCCTGGGAATTCAGTGCTGTTTCTTTCGGAGCTGTTTGCTGGCTCAGCCGGGCTTGGGGGGACTGCGAGGCAGACTCGTGCCCTGGTTTGGGGCTGGCACAGGGGGTGCTGGGGGCAGCGCGAGTGCTACATTTTGAGCAGCAGCCCTGCTACCCAGGGCCCCTGGCCTCTGGGGTCTGCTCGGGTCCACTGTTTCCAGCCATCTTCCCAGATGCCCCCTCTAGAACTCGCCTCTGGGGTCAGGGCCTGAGTCCTGGTCTTGGGTCTGCCTCCGCGTGGCTACAAACCATCTGCCTCAGTTTCCCTATCTTAAAAGCAAACAGGTTGGACGCGGTGGCCTCCGGGGGCCCTTCTGACTCGGGCACTCTGAGGAACAGAGAGGACACACCGAGGCGCCCTGTGTCCCTGGATCCCCGCGCAGGGGGACTCGAGGCAGAGCCTGCCTGCAGTCGGGCTGGTTTACTGCAGCGGGTCATCCGGAAGCGTCTCCTTGGAGATTTATGTAGGACACAAGTCCGAATACGAAATCCGAGGTGCCCCGTGGAGGTTTTTGCAGCTGCAGATCTGCTCCACTCACGGGGAGGCGATCGCTCACAGCCTCTAGTTCCTGGAGGCTGCCACTCGGGCGCTGTGACCCTGAGAATAGCGAGACGGTGCCCTTGGGCCCCTCGTCACGCAGCGGCCACCAGAAGGGACATTGCAGGGGGATCTTTGGTCCAAGAAGGCCTGGCCCCCGGTGTGCCCCCACCTGTGCCCCCGCCCCTTACTGCCCTCCAGACCTGTCCCCTTGGCCTCAACTAGAGGCTCCGGGCCCCTCAGAACTGCTTGCTCTCCCGTGGTTACAGACTGGGAAACTCAGGCCAGAGGGGGCGTGGGTTCCCACGGGTCAGACAGAGGCAGGACAGAGCAGGACTAGAACGAGGGTCTCCCGACAGTCGGTGGGGGCACTGCTCTGTGTGTGTCTCCTCCTGTCTCCAGTGGTCCTCGCGGCCCCTCCTGGGGCACAGTACTTCCTGGGACACGCTCAGGTCAGCCTAAAGCACACGGTGCTGGGCTCACATGTGCTGGGTTTTGCTGTCCCCAGGGCGGCTGCCCGGACCGTTCCCCTGACTGGAGGGGGGCTCTGGGGCTTGGGGACCTGCAGCTGCAGGCACCCCACGCAGGGAGGGACGGCCAGGGAGTGAGCAGGGCAGCGCTTCTCCTTCCTGGCTCTGCTCTGCCCCACGCCCCGGCCACCCCTCGGTGTCTCTGGGGGTCCACCGGGGGCTCTTCTGTCCCTGTCTCTCTTCGGGGCTATTTTCCTTTCCAAATATCATTTGGTTCATCCCGACACAGACTCTGCACTCCCACCAGCCCCTGGTCACACACATGTGTACATGCAGGCCCCTGGGGGTCCCCACACACCAGGAGGAGCCCTGGTCAGCGGCCCACAGGGGTGCCCACAGTGCCATGGGCGGCCCACAGGGGTGGCCCAAACGGTGCTTTTGGGAGATCAGAGGTGCAGAAGCGCCCCCCATGAGATGACCAGGGACTAGGCTGCGTCACAGCCGTCCCAGGGAACCGTAGGAGAGCACAGGCAGTGCTGGCTGGTGGCTGGTGGGACCTGTCGTCTGGACACCCCCAGCTGAGCCGCAGCTATTGGGACACGCTGGAGGGTCTGGGGTGCACAACGCACATGAGGCAAACTCACGGGACAGGTGCAGACCTTCAGGGTCAGCTCTGGGTGGGGAAGCTCAACACCATGGCGGGGGGGGGGGGGGGGGGGTGGCTCGGCAGACCCTAATGTGTCTGTAGCTGTCAGGACCGGACTGTGGGTGGCTGTCTACCTGTGTCGAGCCCAGTCCTGTGGACATGTGTGCAGATGAGGAAACCGAGGCGCGGAGAGGGATGAGCTCTGCCCACCTACGGGCCTGGCTGGGGGCCCGGGGACTCTGGGCCCAAGGTCCAGGCTGCCCCCCTTGTGTTAGGGCCCAGGGTGGCCTCCTCCTGGATGTCCTTGAGATCAAGGGATGGACCCAGCTGGAGCCCTGCCCGGTGGTTTAGATCCGGAAGTTCCAGAGGGTGGAGGTAGGCAGATGGCAGCTCTGGGGCTGACTTGCAGGCCCCCTGCGCTGGCATCTGGGCGTCCGGGCCCAGGCCCGGTCCCCAGGGGTGAGGAGGCCCTGCCCGTGCAACCCCAGCTCCCCAGGCAGGAAGTGGGTCTGGGGCTGCTCTGGATGCTGGCAGGTAGCAGGGAGGGGCGTGGGGAGGCGGGGCGGGGGGGGGGGGGGGGGGGGGGGGGGGGGGGGGGGGGGGGGGGGGGGGGGGGGGGGGGGGGGGGGGGGGGAGGCAGGGGCGGCTCAGGGCTGGTCCTGGGAGGGAAGGATCCAGGTTCCAGAGCAAGAGCTCCCCCCGCCCCCCACGAGAGAAGGGCTCAGGCGGGGGCCCCAGGCTCACTGCCCCCCCACACCTGTCAGGATTTGTTTATTTCGGTCTCCCTCTTCAAACAAGAAGAAAATTAGACTCCTGGGGGCCTGGCAGGCCCTTCTTCCAGACGTGCGTCCCCACCCACTGCCAGCCAGGCCAAATGCTCTCAAAGGCAGAATTTTGCTTAAATGCCCAGGAAGGAGATTTAGGAGATCAGAATCTTAAGCAAATTAACATGTGCGGCAGGCGGCTTTTAATCACCGCTGGTAATCACCCGCCCGCCCCGCCCCTCGAGGGGAATCAGCCTGGGGCTGCTCGGGGGTGGGGCCGGCCCTGCCAATGGATTATTCATCAGAACCTGAACTTGAACCAGAACCTCATTTTGTCCACTCCAGGGAGCCGGCCCCTCTCCGGGGAGCCTGTGTCTGCCTGCCCCTCTCTGCCGCTCACTCTCCCTTCTTCCTTGGGTTTTGTCTGTCTCCTCTTCCTGCCTCAGTTTCCCCTCTTTGAGACTTTGGGGTTGCCGGCACTCTCCCAGCGGCGACTGTGTGAGGGCACTTACAAAGCCCAGGTGTGGGGGTGCCGGAGCGGCCCCTCCCTCCCTGCTCCTGGCCACAGGTTGTCTCTTACACATTTGCACTGGTGCCATCGCTTGGCCTGCCCCCTCTTCCTGGCCCGACAGACCCCGCCTCAGCCCTCCGCTCAGCTGCAGGACCCCTCCCGGTGCGGCCAGCAGAGAACCCCTCACACCTGGTGCTGGAGGGAGGGTGTGCCAGCGCGGTGCGCACAGGCCCAGGGATCCTGACCCTGCTTGGTGCACGCATGACCACTGTGGACAGGAGGGTCACGGTGTCAAGCTCACGAGGGCAGAACCCCAGAGACTGAGGGGCTAGGGCTCCACCGGTGGCAGCAAAGGGAGGAGGCTGCCCCTTTAAGGGAGCCAGGCAGCAGTCCCGTGGCCTTCCCTGGGCAGGATCCAGGTGGTGGTGGTGACGGGCTCATGTGTCTCACTCCCTCCACACCTGGGGGCCTGGCCTGGCAGGACACAGTCACACCTGGGGTGGCAGGAGCTCGGGGTGCCCCGAGGAGCCCCAAGGAGCCCCAGGTCCTCCCGCTCTGGCCTGCCGCCGGCCCACTGCCTCAGCCCCAGTCTCTCACATTCTCTCTCGACCTCCCCAGGCCATCCTCAGGGCTGTGGGCAGAAGCAGCGGCTTTCAAAACAGCACCTGAGTCATGAGGGATGGCTCAGGGCAACCAGTCTCTTTGGCTGACGTGGGGAATGTTATTTCTCTCGGATGCTGGATGCATCAGGTTGAACCAGAACACACCCCAGGAAGAGGTGGGTGGTGCTGGAGCAGGGGTGGGGGCTGCTCTGCACACACCCCACCCCCGGGCTGCTCTCTGCTCAGGCAGGACCCCAGACCCCAGGATCTTCTTCAGGACGCTCACTGAGGGACATGTAGGGGGAGGCAGAGAGGGGGCACAGGAGGGGTTCAGATGCCAGGGGGTCGGGGCTGTCACCGGGGGCTCCAGACGCTCGTTGTCATCCTGCACACACCCTCCTGACCAGGCAGCCAGTGAAATGTCATTCTAGCCATCCTGGAAGCACTGGGCATTTCGGGGAGCCCCTCCTGGTGGGGGAGACTTGTCCCAGAACAAGCCCACAGGGTCTGGTTAAGGCTGCATGAATGATCAGAGGTACCCTGTGGTCCTGGGGGGGCAGCCAACCAGAGGGCATTTCGTTTCTGCCGGGAGCTGGCCTGGAGGGAGGGAGGTCAGAGCCAGCCGAGGGTGGCCTTCGGAGCCAGTGTTGGAGGAGCAGGCACGCCCAGCTGAGACCCCACCCCCACCTCAGCACGCGCCTCCTCCCCTGCCCGCTGCGGGGCTGGGCTGGGAAGGGTTAAGGCAGGCGGGGCTCTGGCGGGAGGGGCGGTCCCGGCAGCGGCGGGCTGAGCGCTCGGTGATCGGCCATGGGCGCGCGCTCAGGCGCAGGGACACGCGGGGCCGGCAGTCCACCCGGGCCCCCTTGGGCCACGCCGGTAGCGGTGGGGGTGGCACCTGTGGGCCATGGAAGAGCCCGGGGACCCCGGTGGGCTCAGCCTGGACGAAGGTAAGAGGGAGCAGAAGGGGCTCAAGGAAGAGACTGTAACTGCCCAGCAGGGAGCCGGGGTCAGACGCTGAACTGCCCATCGGTGACTGGCAGAGCCCACTTGGGCAGGGCTTGACCCCCTCTCCCAGAGGTCTCTGGGACAACCCCGTCCCCCCAACACCTGCACGCCCCCTGTCCCCCGCGTCATCCTCCACCGTGCTGGCACATCCCTGCAAAAAGTGGAGACAATCCGATGGGCGGGGGGAGGAGGTGCCCCAGCTGGGCTGACGGACTCTTACCTCCAGGCTGCCCCCTTGGGGCACCAGGCTCAGTGTAGGGGGTTAGATCTGGGGTATCCTGACCTGTGGGACCTTGGGGGCTCACCTGGTCCAACCCCCTCCCGCCCCCCTCACCCGGGCAGTGCGGGTGCCCCGAGCCCGTCAGCACCATGGACAGGGCAGCAGCTTCCTTTCCCTGGGGGGCCTGTGGTGGTTTGCCAAGCCCTCAGGGTTCTGCCAGGCTCCCCTGTGGGAGATTTCTTGCTCAGATCTGTCACTCTCTTCTGACCTGTGGCCTCGGGCACTGCCCTGGGCAGACAGCATAGATCAACAGGGGTGGCAGGAGCCCTCCAAGGCTGCCCGGGGCTGCCCAACACCAAGGAGCTTAGGTGCAGGGTGTCAGGGCCTGTCCCCGCAGGGACCAGATGGGGCAGCACCTCTCCCCCCGGCCAGGAGTGGGGAGAAACAGAGGGGCCAGGGCCACGGCAGCTGTAGCTGGAGTGACCGGAGCCTGGCAGCAGAACTTCTTGATTAAAGGCTGAGACCCCAAGGAGAGTTGAGCTTGCCTTCTGGCAATTTGTCTAGATCCCGGTTGTTCTGGACTTAATTAGCTCTTTCCTCTGATTGGTGTGGACACAGGGGAGGGACTGTGGAGCCTTGGAGAGCAGGTGGGGGAGGGGGGGATGTCACTGCCAGGTAGACTGAGGGCGAGACCCTGGTGGTGCCTTTGATGAGCTGCGTGACCACAGGCAAGACATCAACCCTCTCTGAGTCTCTTGTGGAAGACAGGGACGGCGTGGAGTTGCCCCGGCAGTGTGAGCAGAGTGTGCGTGTCTGTGTGGATGCTCCAGGAATCTGTCCCCTCACATCTCCCCTCCCTGGCTGGGATGCCCTCTGTGAATGGAGGACAGCATGGCAGGTAAAGATGGGGCTGGTGGTGCAGCACCCCTGCCTTGGCTGTGTGCTTGGGCCACTCGTGGGTGCACCCCTCGATGACCACAGCCCCCTTGCCAGTGCGGGGCAGGGCTCCCGTGGTGGCCAGTCCTTGGGGAGAGCCTGGCTCGGCACATCCCTTCCTTTCTGGTTGCAGAGAGCTCTGTGGAATCAACAGCAGCCTTGGTCAGCCTTGGTCAAAGCCAGGAGTTCTGGGGTGCAGGACGCCTGCCTGCGAACCAAGGAGGGATCGGCTGCCCCCAGGGTCCAGGGAGGCCTGACACACCCAGGCTCTGCAGCCAGCAAGGGAAGATCCCTGGTCTTGGGAGGGGAGGGAGGGGACGGCAGCAGGACCTGACGTGAGCCCACGTTTCGTGTCCCCATTGCCTGGGTCAGGGTCTCAGCCTGCCTCGAGGGGGAGTCATGCGGCCTGGCCCTTGTCTGCTGGGATGAGTGTGCTGCTCCCCTCCCCCCCCCCCAACCCTGGGAGAGAACAGTCTCATGTGCAGCTGAGGACCGAGCAGATGGGCTGGAGTCTTGGGTCCGGCCCTCCATCTGCACAGCTAATGAGCTGATGGCATGGCTTCCGAGCTCCTGGCACCTTTCTCCTGGAAAGCCGGGGGGTGGGCAGGGAGCGAGTGAGGGGGTGCAGAGGCCAGCTCCATGCTCCTTGCGGGCTGTTGGGGGTAGAAGCATCAAGGAGGGGATGAGTAATCAGAAGTGCCTGTTTCTTCTGGGACTTTGCTTCCAGCACGGCTTACGTGGGCTTCCACCGGCTGGACAGACTTCCTGTGTGGGAAAGGCCCCTCGGGCAGGGTGACGGACACCCTTTCCAGGACGGGATGTTTTGTCTGGCTCCCGAAAGGTGGAGGGAGAGAGAACTGCCCACTTGGGCAGCCCCCGAACGGGCCTGCACACTAGCCAGAGGCAGCGGGTGCTGCACGGTCGGGTAAAGAGACGAGGAGCTGCTCTCAGAGTCCAGGTGACTCATGGTGGTCTTGGGTTCACAGTGATCGAAAGTCATCCTGGCCCCGGCAGGCCCCGGCCCGGGTCAGCTGAGCTGCTGACCTTTGGGAACTCCCCAGCGTTCAGGCCCCTGTGGTGCCGCTGACCGTGCGCTGGGTGTGAGCGGCCCCTCCCGAGCCCCCTCCCAGGTCTGCGGTGGGCATGCGGGGGGACGGCACCGAGGGAAGTCAGGGGGACGCTCAGGGAGGGCCCACCCCTGGCCACACAGGGGACAAGACAGAGGGGACTTTAGGAAGTCAAGTTGGGAGTCCTCAAGGTGCCTGAGGCCCCAGGGCTCTCGAGGAAGCTGCCCTGGCCGGGAGGAGAGGCTGGGCCCGGGACCAGTCCGCCGGTTCAGCCTTCTTCTGTTTCCTGTTGCCTCTGTGGCTCTGTGCCCACTCTGCCGGCGGCCGTCCAGCCCCGCCAGCTGCCGCCTGCCTCCTGCGCAGGCCCAGGTGGGTGTGGGGTGGGGACGGCCGGTTCCGCCAGTGAAGGGAGGACCCCCAACCCCCCTCGACCTGCGGGAGTTTCCTCTCCTCCCAGCAGGCAGGCCCAGCTCCATCTGGTGACTTTTCAGGAACACGCCCCCTCCCCCAGAGCTGCTGGAAGTCTCTCTCTGCTTCTGCAGCCACTCCCGGGGGCTCGCTGGGGTAGGTCCGTCAGACAAAGCCGACAAAGCTGGGTACCTGCCTCCAGGGAGCCCAGGCCGAGGTGGCTGTGTGACGGCCGTCCTGCCGCCTCCCAGCCTCTGCTCGGCCAGTGCCTGGGAGATGAGGGCTGGGTCTGGGACAGGAGTCCCCAGAACACATGACCCAGGGCACCTGTGAGGGCAGGCTATTAACAGAGTCCTCTCCCCACACGACTGTCCGGTGTGATTAATGTCACTGCTGTGGCTGAGCTGGGGCCACCAAGACACGAGGGGACAGGAGCGAGAGCCAGTCTGGGAAAGACCCTCACTGAGGCTGGTGTGAGCAGGCCCCGGGCTCCACTGGGCAGGCAGAGCAAAGCAGGATGCCGGGACCCCCACAGTGCTGAAGACCCCAGGTCCCCGTGGGGCTCAGCAGCCTCGGTGACAGTGTGGTGGCCCACTGCATGGGAAAGGGTTTCTGCAGTGGGAGGGTGCTGCTGCGGAAGCCTGGACAGCTGTGGACTGCTGTGCCCATCACCAGTGCTTCTGTCCCTTTACACTCTACAAGGTGACAGACAGAAAGTTCCCGCTGGCCTTCCCTCAGGGCTGGTCCTGGCAGATCCTGGGTCACCAGCTAGGAATGGGCCAAGCTGCCACCTGTCCCCTGTCCAGAAGTGCAGGCACCCAGGGCCTCCATGGGTGGAAGGAGCAGGCCCGGCCCCGGGGCTGGTCAGTCGGCACAGGGGGCGGGGCATCGCTGGCTGCCGGAGCCCGTCCCCACTCGGTGGCACTCTTGCTGCCCAGGCTCCCTGGGTCTGAGCGCACAGACTGGGAAAGGGTGGGGTGGCTGGAAGCAGCCCAAAGGGGCAGAGCAGAGTCTGGCTTGTCCACCCCCGCGAGGCCCTTGGGTCCCCTTGCTTCTGAGCCGGGTGATGCTGCAGGGCCAGGCACCCTGCCCACAAAACTCTCTTGTGGCTCTTGCTAGAAGGCTGAGCCTCCCGCCCCACGGGCAGGGTGCCGCCGGAGGAGAAAGGCACATCCTGGCCCGTAGAGTGTCCACCGGGTCTCCATCCCCAGCTGCTCCCTGGCCCCTGGCCCTCCCCCAGTCTTGTCTGGGGCCGGCCCTGGGCCTCGCTGACCTGGTCGACCACCCCCCAGGGTCTACTCCCCTCGCGCAGACCCTCAGGCCAGTCTTGGCTCCTGTGCCCCCTGGGCGCCGGGCACAGTCACCCTGGAGTCCTTCCTGGGACGGGGAGGGGGGCTCGAGGGAGCCGACTCACACTCCCTGATAAAATAAAAATAGTTGGGAGGAGGCGCCCAGACGGGCAGGGGGAGGGGGGGGGCGCGAGCTGCTTCTCAGACGTTTAAATAATCTCCGCCATATGTGTGTGGGCCTGTCCCTCCCTCCTGTGAGGCGCTGGCCAGGGGCCGGGCCGATCCCCCGCGGGTGCATGCGGGAGCCCGGTGCAGCGGTGTCGACCTCTTCCTCTTCTGAGTGCCCACCGCCTGCAGACGGCCCTGGTGGGGAGCAGAGTTGCAGCTCAGGGTGACAGGCTGGGGGCAGGGCTGAGGACCCACGAGGGCTGAGGCAGGGGCTGGCGGGGGTCCGGGCCGGTCAGGAACCTCGGGCTCCGCATGTCCTGCTGTTGCTGTCCGTTCTGAGTCAAGTGGACACGGGACGCGCTCCCTCGAAGACCCTTCGAAGAGGCAGTGAGATGCTGGAGAGGAGAGGGGCTGGCAGGGGGCGGGGGCTGCCCAGCCTGGAGTCCAGGGCCGGTGCCCTCGGGGAGGCAGGAGGCGTGCGCCCCACGCCCTGGCCGCTGAGCAAACGCCGCTGCGCTCCTTTGCTCGGTGGAAGGACAAGCGAGGGCCCGGACCCACGCGTACACCGCGTCGTGGACGGGGGCCGTGATCTCTCAAGAGTGCCGGTGAGTTCACGTGCTCACTTGGGGAGACTTTGGGCATGATTTGTGGCTTTTCTGGAAGAACAGTAGACTTTCCAGTGCTCCCGGGGAAGGGGGGTGCCGACTGCCCCTGGCCTCTTGCTCCGCCCGTGTAAGGCCAGGCTCAGTCTCCAAAGTAAAGAAAATAAAAGCCCAGCGCTGCCCGGCTTCTGATGGCGAGGGCGTTTCCCCCTTGGGGAAGCTGCTACCAATGTTCCGTGGCCACTGGAGGAAGAAAGGAGTAAGGGCCTGAGGGGTATCCTCTGACACATGGGGAAACTGAGGCATGGAGACAGGCAAGGACCGCCCTCAGACTCCACTTCCTGGCAACTGCCCAGGGCAGGCCGTCCGAGTGAGCGGTTCAGCCACAGTGCAGGGCCGAGCTGAAGAAGGTCACGGGAACATTTCCTCTGGGGTGTCAGTGTGTGTGGGGGGCCCTCCCCGTGCCCTCTCCCCACCTGGGAGAGGTGGTGCCGCCCGTTCATCTGTGCTGAGCTCATTGGGCACCAGGCTCCTCTGGGACCGCAGCTGGGGGAGCCGGCCCTCCCTGGCGGTGGCCAGGCCCCGGGCTAGGTGGCCAGTGACGGCCGCGCCGGGCGCTGGCTCGTGTCACCTCCTGGAGCTGGCTCGGTGGCCTTGGCACCAGGGGCCCAGCCTGTGCTTCTGCTGTGGGCCAGTCTCGAATGACACAGGGACCAAGCAGGACAGGACAAGGTGGTCCCTGCCCCGGAGAGCCCTGGGGACCAGGCGGCCTGCAGATAAATATGTGTGGTTTGTCCGGCAGCCACAAGGCAGGCGGGAGGATCCTTGGAGGAACAACTCAGGTCACGGGACTGAGAAGCAGCAGAGGCGTGGACACCCCTTGTCCCCCATGGAGCCCTCCGGCCCCTTCCTGGCGAGGCCCACGGCCCCCAGCGGGCCCCTGCCCGACGCGGCCTGCACTATGGGCCTATAAGTCAGGTGTAGACTGGTTCCGGGCTCTGGAGGCCAAGTGTGGAGACTGAAACTCCCCTGAGCCCCCGCAGGGCCAGCACATGCAGCTGGTTTAGCGGCCAAGCTATGTCACAGTCGGGGCTGGAGGCAGTGGCTGACCAGGAAGTGGACTCTGGTTGGGGTCAGGGTGCTGGGATGTCAGCCTCCCCCGGACGCTTGCGGCAGCTGGTGGAAGCAGGGCTGGGTGGTGGCGAGTGTCCCCGGTGCGGGCGGCATGAGCCCATGCTTGGGGTGGGCCGGGCTCTTACCCTCCCGGTGATGGCCTGGGTCTGCTCCCACGCAGTGCCTGGGGGCTGGGGGTTTTCTCTGGTCCTGGGACCTGTACCCTCCTGTGACCCCGGGGGAGCGGGTAGGGCTGGCTCACAACCACGTGTGGACTTGGGGGCTGCTGTGGTCCTGCTGGTGCGTTTGGGGGACTGGGAGATAGCAGGTGCCCCTGCTTTGTGCGTAGTTCTTCTGGGCTCTCTGCTGCCCCTTCCCTTTGAGGCTGGGGCTCGGCCCCCATGGGGGAGGGTGCAAAGGGAAGAAACTCGCCCCCGACTTGGAGGGCTGAGCCATCGGGGTTTGGGGCCCGTCCTGGGTTCAAGCCCAGCTTGGCAGTCATCTGGGGCATGGCCTTTGCAGGTACCCAGCATGCTCAGCGACACTGTGGAGGCAACACGGTGTCCCCAGAGTCAGGAGCTTCCTGAGGCTCTGGCGCACCCTGGCTTCCCACGGGGGCCACAGTTCTGTGTCCACATGTCTCACGAGTGTCAGGGCTTGGGTGGGGGTTACCAGGGTCTTCCGGGCAGCAGAGGGCTTTGCTGGCAGAGCCCCGCACCAGGCGGAACTGAATGCACCGTCCTCCACCTGGTCAGGGAGGACCACCCTGGGCTGACTGAGGAGGACTTAGGGGATGTGGGGTGCAGGGGCCTGGCTACTCAGTCTGTGCCCCCTCCTGGGCCCCCTACCCAGGGAGATTAGGACACCCAAGCCTCCTGGCTGATGGCAGGAGACCAGTGATCAGCTGGTGGCTGAGAGCCCGGGGGCCTGACCCGAGGGGATGGCAGGGTGTGGCCGGCTCGGGGAGCTTTTGTCCCAGGGAGGTGAGAGCACCCCCAGAATGGGGCCGGTGGTGGGGGGAAAGAGGAGCAGGTGTGACCAGGTGTAGCCTGGGTCTGAAGAGCCACGGGCGTTGAGGCAGGAGGGAATGGCCCAGCGCCAGGGAGAGCCAGCTGATGGCATGGGGCAGGGACACAGGACCAGCAGGTGGGGTGCGGGGAGCCGGCCACCCTCGGACCCGCCTCCCAGCCTCCCGCTCTGGCCTCACTGCCCCGCTCTGGTTGCCCGCCCCTCCCCCCCCCGACACCACGCAGATGCCGTCAGGGCTCCTGGAGCCCCATCTTCTGGAGGGGACCCAGGGCCCTTTTCCGTTCTAGAGGCTGATGGCTTCCTAATCTAATTGCACATAGTGCTGCCCCCTGAAGGGACCGAGGCAGGGCCGCTCTGGCAAAGGCTCTTAACTGGGTTCTGACATTTGGCTTTGAGTCGATTACGTTGGCTCTGGTCAGGTGGGGCCCTGTTCTCCGCGGTCACCCCGGGACGCCCGTCGTCATCTACTCGCGGCCTGCCGCCTCCCACCCCCTCCGACCTTGGACCAGGCTGTGCTCAGCTCCGCGGCCCGGGCCCTGGCTACTCCCCTCTGTGCTGGGGACGGAAGGGCGACAGTCCCTGTCTCAGCACATCCCAGTGATGCCTGGGTAGGGGGCATGCGGGAGACCAGGGGCTCGGGGCCTCAGTGGCAGAAGGGCTCCAGGGTCCTCGGGACCAGGCCCCAGTCCTCTCATGGTGGCCGGTCGCTGTGACTGTGAGCTGGGGTTCTGCCCCTCGGGCCTCGTGCCCTGGGAGAGGTGAGCGGGCCGCCCTGTCTGTCTCTGCCCGGCTCTCCCTGTACCTAGAGCTTCCCAGGGTGTGGCCGGCCGCCTCACGGCTGTCCTTGTCTGAGCCTTCGCTGGTATGGCTGTGAGTGGGCCTTGTGTCCGGTCAGCAGATGCGTGAGCGGGTCTTCCCCGGGCCCGGCTCTCCCCAACCGGGCCAGGTCCGCCACGAGGAAGGCAGCGATCTGGGCCAGCCCAGCCTCTGGGGGCAGAGCTCGGTGGGGGCAGTGGGCCGCGTCCCGGAGAGCTCGGGTGGAGGGGCTGGTCCTCGGAGCTGAGGCTGCACGGCCAGGGGCCTGAGCAGGATGAGGTGTCCGGGAGCACGGGACTCAGGCTAGGAGATCCGCACTGTCCCTCCAGCGCTAGGAGTCGAAGCAGAAAGGGGCCCCTGGTGGCCCAGGTCCTCCCTGGGCCGGACAGGCCTGGGCAGGCCGCCCGCTCAGCTGTCTCTGGGTTGCAGCCCACCGAGGGCTGGACGCTGAGGACGAGACACTGCTGTCCCCGTCCCTCTCCCACATCCCCCCCCGGGACCGCGGGAGCCCCTCCTGACCCCCTTCACCCTCCCCCCACCCGGGGCTGCGGGAGCCCCTCCCATCCCCCCCCCCAGGGACTGCAGGAGCCCCTCGTAGCCCCTGGCAAGTACCAGAGATGTGGGCTTAGGGGTCAGAGTTTCTGGGGCTCAGGCTGGGACAGAGAAGGGGCAGCAGGGAGGGCGGTGAGGGGACAGTGGAGCGTCCCATGACAACCATCCCCCCAGGCCTTACGGTAGTATTCTTTGGGTCCTGGTGTGGCCGCCTCTCTGTCTTGTCTGTTGTCACTCAGCCGGGTCGTGGGGGCTGGTGGCCTGGGCCCTCGTCAACACTGCCACCTGCCCAGTGCCCTCCTAGTCTCCAGCTGGGAGTTCCCTTGGCCTAAATCCTCTGGCCAGCTGGGCTGGACCCGGGCTTGGATTAGCACAGGGGATTGGGCAGAGGGTGGGCGGGGCGGGCAGAGGCCCTGCGGCTGCCCTGCCCTCAGACTCTGGGACGCTGCTTCTTTGGGGATCCCTTCATGGCCCTGGTGGGTGGGCAGGCTGGCCTGGAGCCATCTAGGACAGCAGGTGACAGTCAGGCCAATGCCAGAGGGACCTGGGGGCAGCCCCGCGGGGGCCTCGCAGGGCTCTAAGCAGGAGGAGGAAGAAGCAGAAGAGAGAAGGAGGGCCCGTGGCGCTCCTGGGCCACCTGCCATTGCCTGACCTGCTGCCGAGGCAGGGTGGGGGACGCCGGCCCCCTTTGGCCTCTGTGAGCCACCCCTGGCCATCGTCCTAGCATGTCTGTCCCCTGGCCGTCTACCCCCGGCCGGACCCGGGGAACGGTGGCCTGCCTGGCGGAGGCCCTCCTCTGGGTCGGAGCGAGCGTGGCCGTGTCCCCGCCCTGGCAGCTCGGCCCGCTAGGTAAGGGAGCCCCGCCCCAGAGCCACGGGGGCCAGAGGGTGGGGGCTGCTTCTGGGGGTGCGAAAGACCCACCTCCTCCGAAGCAAACCTGTAGCCTCCTGCCCCTCAGTCTCCCTCTGGGAGTCGTGGGACCCTGCAGCACCCCCGGCCCACCTGTCTGACCACCCATCCCCCACCCCGGGGCCCAGAGGCTGAGCACCAGGCAGGCGGTGGGGAGGGTGGGGGCTGTGCACTCCGGTGGCTGTAAAGCTTTTGCTGAGGGGTCCCTGGCACTTTGGGGGGGGCGGCACCTTCAGCCCAGATGGGCTGGAGGCAGCGTGCTGGTGTGGGATGAGACCATGCCTAGGGGCGGCCAGGATGCCCCTCACGGGCATGAGGCGGGCGTGGGGGGTCGAGCCTGCCAGGCAGGTGATGGGAAGGTGGTGTCTGTCCTGGTCGGGCCGGCCCACGGACGGAAGGCCCCGCTTGGGACTGTGTGCCTCCCTCCCCACCCCCTCACCGACTCTGCTCCACCTGGAATGGGCCTGTTCCGGGTGCCCCTTCCAGAACCTGTTCCGGCCTCTGGGCCTGCCCTGTCCCCCTGTCCTGCCTCATTCCTCCCCTCCTGCCACCTGCCCGCCAGCAGCCCCACCTGTGTCCTCACCCCTCAGTGTCCCCTGTGGAGCCCAGCTTCCCTGTGGGCACCCCCCAACCACCACCCTGGAGTGTGAGGACTCCTCACTTGGTGTCCTCGGGTGGCATGGCCCTTAGTGGGTGGGTCGCATGGGTTGCTTTGCTGATGTAGCAGACGGCACCTTCTGAGTCCTGGGCTTTCTGTAAGCAGGTGGGAAGGGCCCGGGGGGTGGGGCTGACCCATCCCCAGCCAGGACCCCCGGAACCTGCAGCTTCTCCAGCCCTGGGGGGCTGCTGGCCTGGCTGGGAGCCCCTCCCCTCAGGACCCGAGAGACATGAGAGCTGCAGACGGGAGGCCAAGTGGATGGGAGAGGGGAAGGGAGGGGAGGGATGCCGGGGGAAGGGTTTGCACTCTGGAGCTGAAGCCTGGTGCTGCCTCGGCCTCCCAGGGCCTCACTCCGTGGCCTCCAGGGACAGATCCTCACCCTTACGGCACGGAGGAGGAGGCCGGCCTTCCCGACTGGCGTGGGAAGTGGGCGCAGGCTCTCGGGGTAGACCACGGCCTGCCCACCCACAGAGGCCCTGCTGCACGGCAGCTCCTGAGCGCGGCCTCCGCCGCCGCGGCCCCTCATGTGTCATAGACATCGGGGCAGGTCACGGTGGTCACTGGGGCCGGCAGGGGGCGGGATGGACGGGTGGCTGGAGTGAAGCAAACCAAAGCTGCAGAGGCACGGGGTCCTGCCTGGGACCCCACCTGGCCCGGGATGGTCGGGGAGGGCGGCCGCAACCGGGCTGGGCAGCTCTGTCTGTTCCTCAGCTTGGGCCTGTGGCCCGGGCCGGCGCCTGGGGGTGGCAGGTGGGCAGACAGTGGCCTCTGCACCTCCTACGCACATGAGGGTGGGCGGTAGGGCCGGCCTGGCCCTCACGGCGCCCCGTTTATCTCTCTGTCGGTTGTCTTCTGCCCGCCGTGTCCCCGACGCCCAGTGGAGAGATGCATGAGCGCCATGCAGGCGGGGACGCAGATGGTGAAGCTCCGCGGCAGCTCCAAGGGCCTGGTCCGCTTCTATTTCCTGGACGAGCACCGCTCCTGCATCCGCTGGCGGCCCTCACGCAAGAACGAGAAGGCCAAGAGTGAGTGGGGTGGCCCTGGGGGCAGCGGGTGTCCTGGGGGGAGTGGGCGGTGGAGCGGCAGCTGGGGACGCCTCCAGGGGGCTACCAGCCTGCCACAGGTGTCCAGTTGGCCTCGCAGGTTCGAGGTGGCCTCTGGGTGCCAGGCGCACAGGGGTCAGGGCCCCATGCCCTTCAGGGCGCTCTAGGACTCTGGGGACCGAGCGCCCTTTCTTGAGCTGGATCTGGGATGGGCTGAGGGGCAAAAGGACCTACGGTCTAGCCGGGTCCAGACCTGCTGGACACAGAGAGAGAGACCCCGGCTGGGCACACAGAGGGCAGGGCTTCAGTGACTCATGTTAGCTCAGGCGGCCCGGGGCGTGAGGACGGGCGGTGGGAGGGGGGGTGTGTGTGCGGAGGCTGCAGGGCTGCCTGGCGCAGGAGGGGGCCTGAGCTGCAGGATTCTTGCAGGGGCAGAAGGGCGAGGTCGATGTCGGAGCAGGGACTGTCAGGGACCAGCCTGGAGTCAGGAAGGGACACGTCAGGGTCCTCCCAGGCCCGGAGAGACCCAGCTGCGCCAGGGCAGGGCCTCAGCCCAGCAGTTGCCAAGGGCACAGCTGCCACCACGGGGCCTGGGAGCCTTGGTGAGGGGCCCCTGGGCGCCTCCTCACCCTGGCGGGGAGGGCCGGGGCCGCCCTCTGGCCTCCTGCGGCTCAGATGGGGTTCCTCCTCTGTGCCCGGCACTGCGCCCCACAGTGGGCATCGTATGGGAGCTGGGTTTCTGGTCGGAGGTGGACACTGACACCTCCCACCAGGGCGACTTCTGTTCTGCGGAGCAAGGAGGATGACACAGAGGGGATGGGGAGCTGAGGTCACGGAGGTTCCCCGGGGAATGGGTGGTGAGGCAGAGGTGGGCGGGCCGGGACTCGGGGAGGCCGCGTGTGGTACTCAGAGCCGACTGGAGCCTTGGAGGATCCCCAGGACGGAAGCATGGGGGGCAGCTGTTCCCTGCCAGCACCCCTAGGCTAGGGCTGGGACCCCCACCCCTGCCAGGCACACGAACACGTACGGGGAGCTAGAGAAGGGAGGTGGGTGGGCCCCCTGCACTGTAGGTGGGCTCTGCACTCCTGGGAGCTGAGATGGCAGCAGAGGACAGAGAGGGGAGCCCCCCCCCTCACTGCATGGACGGGGCAGCCCTGCCATCCCTGCCCTGCCCAGGATAACTCCCAGGGGGGCATGGAGCCTGCCAGGGAGGGCTGCAGGAGATGGGTGGGTGGTGTTGGGAGGCGGCGAGAGTTGGCAGGAGGGTGCAGTGGTCAGGGTCCAGCGGGGGGTGGGGCCCAGGCTCCCGGAGGGGATGCTGGCTGCCTGTGCCCTGCTCGGCAGGGAAGGGGCCTGTCACTGTGCAAGGACAGACCCTGAGAACTCATCTACCCGTGGTAATTCAGCTTTTGAACAGAGGCCCCGTGGAGCCCCAGGTGCCGTGGCCAGTAAGGAAACCCTCGGTGGGGGCCGGAGCTGGGGCCTGCCGAGCAGGACCCTCTGTGCCCCCGGCCCCACCGCCTGCTGGAGCCAGAGCTTCCCAGGGGCGGGGGGCAGCGAGGGAGTGGGCCAAATCACCCTGTCAGAGTGGAGACCCGAGCTGGCCGGAGCTCAACAGACGGACTTGGCCTGTCTGGGCTCCCTCACCCTGCAGCCTCGGCTGGTGGGGAGGCCACGTGCCTGGGGTCGCTGACCAGGGGGAGGCAGCCCCCACCCCAGGAGAGTGGGAGAGCTTTTCTCACGCCCAGCGGGAGTGGGGAGCAGGCCTCGGGGTCAGAGCAGAGCAGGGAGGGGTGGGCTCACCAGCCTCAGCACATCTGTAC